>JAGKTK010002149.1:0-18107 GCA_018397895.1 Paralithodes camtschaticus | reverse complement strand
CTCTCTCTCTCACACACACACACACACACACACACACACACACACATACCACCCTGAACTCTATACCCACCAATTTGAACCCCTTAAGCAATTCACCACCAAACTACTGTACTTGCTCCTCCCAAGACACAAACATATCTTACCTACCACGACCAATACTAACACATCAACACATCAAAATAAAATCCATCAAAACTAGAAATTACAGATATAAGAAGAAAAAAAAATCTATCGGTTGTCAAAGTACTTACTATAGTCTATTCATTAGTGGTAGGCCATAAATCGTGACCCTTAATCTCAGTAACTCAAAAGGGGCTAGAACATTATTGTGGGCTGTAATTGTCCACATCTATCCCCTGGCTGACCCTTCTTGGGGGTCACCGGCTTTTTTGTTTATCTTTCTCTCCTTTTCTCTCTTTCTCTGGCTTGTATCCATTCGGCCCCATTCAGCCAACTGTTTTAAGACGTTTATCCCCATCCAGGTGTTAGATTTCTTTCTGGCGAGCGATAGCGAGCCAGCATTGTATGGAGAAATCCGGCTTTGCCGGACACATTTTTCTATCGAAAAATGTACAAATTTAGCTTGCTGCCAAAACAAAAATATATATATGCTGGCTCGTTACCGCTCGCCAGGAAAATATTGACACCTGGATGGGGGTAAACGTCTTAAAACAGTAGGCTGAATGGGGCCGAATGGATACAAGCCAAAGAGAGAGGGAGAGAAAGAGCAAAAAAAGCGAGGTGGACTCCCTTAAGTGGTAGACATATTAGCTCGATCACTCCAATAGTATTTTAGTTACGGTAGGCCTATATAGAATTAGTGGATAAGATTATTGGCCTACTTATAATGAATGGACTATAGTAAGCATGTGAAGTATATGTCACACAGAGCTTCCTCGTAGCAAAGTTATAATCGAAGACGACATATGTTTTTGGTGATGTACGTGATTGTAGCCTATACATATTTACCAGCACTTCATATACTAAACCATAAGTTAACTAATCATATATATAATTGTAAACACACTTTAGCACATATAGAGTGTACCGGGTATTTTACTGTGTCTCCCGAATGTGGTTAATTTGCACAACTTATTGATTATTATTGTATTCATGTCATTCATCTACAACATTACATGCACGTGATCTCAGTGTAACTGTGTTTTTTCAGCCGACTACACACACGTTCACACGCTCATTAATACACACAAACACTCACACACACACATATTTATACTCCCTGATCTTCCACTGAAACACACAGATGATATACAGTAGGTGATAATGTCACACACACACGCACACACAAACACAAATCTAACACACAGAGTCGATAAAGGTCACAGTACGGTATGTCACCATCACTCAATACACAGTTCTCACCCATACAGATGTTGTTCAGATGTGTTTTGTTTATAGTACAGTATTTACATCTTTGAGTCCAAGAGGTACATTATAAGCTTAAGGAAATCGTTAAACAGAAGACGAAAATTACGTCATCGTGCTGAATGGGTTAACTATCTTGCTCCCACTCACTTCCTGCACTCCCACCCCCCCCCCTTCCCCCCCCCCTCCTCCTCCTTTATCTCTCTTTTCGTCCCCCTCCCTCCTCTTCCACCTTTCCTNTATAAGCTTAAGGAAAACGTTAAAAAGAAGACAAAAATGGCGTCGTCGTGCTGAATGGGTTAACTCTCTTGCCCCCCCCCCCCTCCCGCTCCCCCCCCCCCCCCCCCCCCCTCTCTCTCTCTCTCTCTCTCTCTCTCTCTCATTAAGCCGCATTGACAAGATAGGACTGATAAAAGATAAGTAATTTGTACCGGTACTTAAAAGTGAAACCTTCTCTTTCATAACCATAATCCGTATGTGTGTGTGTTTGATATAATATATATTACTACGAGTATGTGTGTGCAAATGTGTCTATGTGAATATACATTCATGCTTAGGTGTGTTAATAGGTGTGTTAATGAAGGCTTATGTATTGTACAGAATGTGTTAGAAAATGCATGTGTGTGTGTGTATTTACCTATTTGTAGTTTACAGGAATTGAGCAGCGCTCGTGTTGTCCTGTCTTAGTTACTTTATAATCAATCCATTTTACTTAGACAAGTATCGTAATGGATATTCCCAGTTCCCAGTATTTTGGACTAACATATCATAGCTTATGTTGTCCTATTTCCATATTTACTTTTATCCAACCTAGATTTAAACATGATAATGTTCCTCGCTCTCACCACCTCCTCCTCCAAGTTGCTCCAAGTCTCTATACTCCTATATGGGAAGCTGAATTTCTTTGTGTCCTTTCGACATCTGCCCTTCCTCAGCTTAAACTCGTGCCCTCTTGTCCTTCCATTATCCCTCACGAATAGATCTTCCCTATCTACTCGTTCCAAACTTTTTACTCCCTTGAACATCGTTATTAAGTCGCCTCGTTCCCTTCTCTCTTTCAAGGTAGGCAGTTGTAGTGTCTAAAGTCTTTCCTCATATGTCAACTCCTTCAATCTTGGAATCATCTTCGTTGCTATCCTTTGGACTTTCTCTAATTTGTTTATATGTTTTTTCAAATGTGGTGACCATATCACTGCTGCATATTCTAATCTTGGTCTTATCATAGTCATTATCAGTTTTCTTAACATTTCTTCATCCAAATAGTTAAATGCCACTCTCATATTGGTTATTATTCCATATGCTCCTCCAATGATCATGTTAATATGCTTCTCCGGGGATAGATCATCTTGTATTATCACTCCAAGGTCCTTCTCATGCCGTGTTTTGCCGATTATTTCAATTCCTAATTTGTACTCCCAGCTTGGCCTTATCTCACTTGTTCCCACTTCCAAAACATGACACTTTTCTGCATTGAAACTCATTTTCCATGTTTGGCTCCATCTGTGCAACTCATCTAGGTCCTTTTGAAGATCCTGACAACTTTCTATACAGGTGACATTCTTCATGATCTTAGCGTCATCCGCGAACATATTCATATGACTATTCAAGTTTTCTGGCATGTCGTTTACATAAAGTAGGAACATTATCGGACCCAACACGGATCCCTGTGGTACTCCGCTCGTCACACTCCTCCACTGTGAATATTCGTCTCGTATCGTGGTCCACATTTCTCTTCCTATTAAAAAGTTTTCCATCCATTTTAACATCCTACCATGTACACCTCCAACAACCTGCAATTTCCACAATAACCTTTTGTGAGGCACCCTGTCAAAGGCCTTTTTCAGGTCCAGGTAAACACAGTCAACCCATCCCTCTCTCTCCTGTGTAACATCTACAACTCTGCTATAAAAGCTTAATAAATTAGATACACAAGATCTCCCTTCCCTGAATCCAAACTGTTTCTCACTAAGCACCCCCTGTCCCTCAATGAAGTGTGTCCACCTTTTTCTTATAATTTTCTCACAAATTTTGCAAACAATGCTGGTGTGTGTGTGTGTGTGTGTGTGTGTGTGTGTGTGTGTGTGTGTGTGTGTGTGTCCTGTGAACTACGAGTGTCCCCTCCCAACACGTGCTTATCTAACTAACCTACTATTGGCAAATCAATCAACCTGTGTACACTCCCGCGACAGGTAAACATAATTAAGCCGGCTATTCTGATCCCCACGCCAGACCTGTTGCATGCATAAACTAGGGTGTAGAGAAACTAATGGTCAGGCTGAAATTCCCCTACATAAACAATATACAAGGTTACGTAAGACTCTCATAGGGCCAGCTAACGCTAAGTTCATACGATACGATACGATGGCTAAAGTAAAGTTAGGAAGTTAATATTGTTGTTATGTTGTGGAGGAGTGGGGATATTTGTATGGAAGATTTTTGGAGGTTAGACTGGGAGGGTATTAAGGATTGGTATACTAGACGAAGGTTAAGTTAGAAATATGAACATTGAATAATTATACCCATATTAAAAGAAATGTACTGGGTAGGCATAGTTTTTTTCCGAATATTGATTATGCTGGAATACTCCTAAAACATTAGTTATTGTCAAAGTAAGGTTTTATAGTGGCACTCATAATTCACTAATCAGATATATGGTACACAACAAACTAGCACATGAAGAACAACATAATTTTCAGAATAGGGTAATATTATATAACCACGCATTTCTACCGTACTTATTCGTTCAGATTCAGCGATGAAGAGTCACTCGGTACGCTATTTGTTTAGCAATTACTTTACCCAGTGGGCCTAGCGTATTATAGTATGAAATTACGATACCAAGATTCTTTGTCAAAGCTAGTCAAAACATATCGGAAATATTGAGGACAAACTGCAAATACCTAAAAAAAAAACAATTCCAAAACTGTAATTAAAATATGATCAGCCAAAGTTAATCCACTGCAAGATAAAGGCCTCCTAATCTAATCTACCATGTCAAACGTTAGCTTGTGCAAACTATCAAATCTCTTTGGTAGGGCCTATATAGGCTATGGTTCTTTGATTCTTTCAGTACTTTGAGGATGCATTTATTCCTTCTGTTTTGGCTATCAGTAGAAGATTAATTTAAGTTTAAGAATGAATTTTGAGTCAGAGGGTTAATCGAGACATAGGCTACTTTACCCCTTTGGTTCCTACTGGACCTTCTAAAACGGCTAATAAAATCGTCTAATGATAACCTCAATAGTGGAAAAAAAACGTCATAACACTGAGCTAAAATACCTCTCCATGTAAACAAACCCAACTGCCCCAAAACCGAGAAACTCCTCAACCTCATTGCGGAAAAGGTGGATGTATTTTTTTTTTCTTTTTCTATGTGATTGAGGGTGGCAAAAGGCAGAACTGCCTATAGCGAGTGCCTCCCCCATAGTTGAAAGAGTGACAGGGCCAAAATCAAGGGACGTTCGAGCCAAAATACCTGGACACACTGACTTTGAAGCAATTTAAGTCATAGGAAGAGGGAAAGTTGTATAGACTATTTAGGCTAATGTAGGGTAGACTATCCAATTCTTACGCAGTATTTCAATTAGTACGCGGGAAAATTCTACCCTACCCCCAAAAATTTCAATGTGATACAATATTTATTATAGTATCTCGACTCATCATTATTTGTGGTTCACTTACTCATTGGACACCTGCGTATGAAATGGCTCGACTACCTCATATTCTTATATTATAATTTTAGAACACATAAAATTCAAGTAAACACCAGAAATATCGTCACTGCAGTAATGTGTCTGTATACCGATAGTAGGCTACTTGTAAATGACGATTATATTTCACAGTAAATAAATAATATGGTAGTAATATTAGTCTACATAGGATATCTTTAGTACAGTAACTTATTAAAAGGAATATGTTGCCTATAGTAACTCCAGGGACAAATGGGCGACTTAGGTATTTACAATTACTACAAACAATAATCACTGTTAATGGTATCGAACCCTAGGCCATAGAATCGAGCCGCGGAAGAGTGCTAAGTCGGTTGATAATAATTATATGCGATGTACTGGTGTCCACAGTGATCAATAACAACAATAAAGAAAATTGTCAGCAGCTGTGCATTCTCTCATCCCTTCTAGTGGGTCGATAGTCACAAATAAACCTCTCGAGCACTGTTCTGTTAAGGGTCACTGTGTGCTCCCATAAACAAACCCAGCTGCCCCTAGTCCGAGAAAAGCACCAACCTCATTAGCGGCGAAAAGGTGGGATGTAAACAAACTGGCACGACAGAAAACGAAATGGCCCTCCTCGTGATAGAAAACGAAACATCATTAGAGATGAAAAGGTAGATGTAAAGAAAGTGGCACGACAGAAAACGAAATGGACCTCTCCGTGATAGAGAACGGAGACTATGGAGGGGAAACTGGCATGCTGGAGGAGGTGGACGAACAATTGTTGGGAGTTTGCAGTAACGTCGACAACTCCCAGATATATCACAGGGAAAGTAAGAGTAAGAGGATTTTATATATTATTTATGAGTATACATATTGTTCTCAGTATTTCAGTTCATCAACAAGAAAGTGAATGGTTTGGGCTGCTAAATTATCGTAAAAATTGAGTGCTAACAAAAATAATAATTTTAACTATTAGCCTATAATTATTCCAATCTTCATTTAATCGACAAATTTGAAAATCAATACAGTAGTTATTCCAAATGTTACTTTAATAAATAGCTATTAATTACCATTTTTACTAACATTACTAATTAAGTTGTCTATATTATCAGCGGTTCTTAAAATCTTTAAATAAGTATGAATGTTCATCACTTATTATTAAATAATATTAAATCACTAGGCCTATAATCATACAGTAGCAGACCCACCTAACATATTCTCAGGCAAAGAATGTTAATACATTGTGTATTAATATATAATGGGAAGGATATTATTGAAAATATATAAGATGTACTTATCAGATATATATACTGTATGATACAATAAGCCACCTACCATCACCACCACAGAATTATACAGCTAAAACAGTTAAATAATAATAAAACAGAAACAACAATTAGAGGATACTCGCACAAATATCGGTTTCCTTCTTGACCTTCACTCGTCTGAAATCTCTCTCTCTCTCTCTCTCCTCTTGCACAATACGGAGTTCTCTATCATCTTCCTGTAATAATTATAATTAGTTCAGAAAACGCGACCCTTAACCTCTATAACTCAAAAAGGGTTAGAACAAATGGGCTGTAAATTTCCACACCTATTTCCTGGATGGCTCTTCCCAAATGGAGGATATAATAGCTTGATTACTGTCGTTCTTTTTTCTTTAGTTATAGAGGTAAGTGGTCAAGATTTTTTTTTTACCCTCTCTCGCTCTCTCATAAACTGTACACTCTTGTTTCTCTTAAACTCTACCCTCTCTTGCTCTCAATAACTGTACACCCTAATTGTCTCTGTTAAACTCTACCCTCTCTCCCTCTCTTATAAACTGTACACCCTCCCTCCCGTACGTCACACTCTCTAACTCTTTTATCAATACCTCTAGCTCTAACTCTACTCCCGTTCTGTAACCCCGTAGACTTCTGTGATGGCCGCATGTCCATGGCGCTGATGATCGCTATGCTGGTGCTGGGGTTCATCACGGTCTTCATCAACCTTGGGGTCATCATCCGCACCGTCAAGATCCTCAGGAACTCTAACACCAAGAAGCCCTCCTTCTTCTTCATAGGTACATTAAACAGGTGGTCAGGTCAGGTGAATGTATTGAGGGATAAGCCTTTACAACGGCACCTCGTATCTACTGTACTTTTCGAAGAGTGTTGAGAAGAGAGAAGGGGTGTTGGAGAGAGAGGAAGCTGTTGAAGTGGCTTTGTTATTTGTGTTATTAGTCTGTATACGTCGTCGTATACAGTTGGTGGGTGACTGATTGTTCTTCATAGGTATACAGTTGGTGGGGTGACTGATTGTTCTTCATAGGTACAGTATACAGTTGGTGGGGTGACTGATTGTTCTTCAAAGGTATACAGTTGGTGGGTTGACTGATTGTTCTTCATAGGTATACAGTTGGTGGGGTGACTGATTGTTCTTCATAGATACAGTATACAGTTGGTGGGGTGACTGATTGTTCTTCATAGATACAGTATACAGTTGGTGGGGTGACTGATTGTTCTTCATGTATACAGTATACAGTTGGCTGGGTGAGTGATTGTTCTTCATAGTTATGGTTCACTTACAATCATTCACGGGTACACACTATATAAGATGTATAACTAAGCAAATTTATAAGTGATACAATACCATTAACATCTTTTTAGCTATAGCCAGAATAAAATGTAAAAGTGTTAATGTACTAAAGCAGGCATTTGAGATTGCTTTTAGCCCGTGATACTTAATAGGTCCTTCTTAATCTGATTATACCGTGCAATGTAAGCCATTATAAACTTGCCATCCAAAGCTAACGCTAAGCCCTACTTGCACCATCATCCAACTTGTATAGCCTACAGTTAAGGGGGGTCATCTGTTTTTTTCTCTTTCTCTCCTTTTCTCTCTTTCTCTGGCTTATATCCGTTGGCCCCATTCAGCCAACTGTTTTCAGACGTTTATCCCCTTCCAGGTGTCGATTTCTTCCTGGTGAGCGATAGCCAGCCAGCACTGTATGGAGAAATCCGGCTTCGCCGGAAAAAAAAAGCAATCGAAAAATGTACAAATTTAGCTTGCTGTCAAAACAAAAATATATATATGCTGGCTCGCTACCGCTCGCCAGGAAAATATTGACACCTGGATGGGGGTAAACGTCTTAAAACGGTAGGCTGAATGGGGCCGAATGGATACAAGCCAGAGAAAGAGAGAAAAGGAGAGAAAGATAAAAAAAGCAGGTGACCCCCCTTAAATGGAAGGGCTACAAGGTCAAGTGGCATGAGGCAGTTTTAGCTAATTAACCCTTTCAATACCGGCGACATCCTTTTCATTATACAATGGCTACTATTAAGCGATGACATTTAGGAAGGACCTCTAGCAATAATTAGGCTTCAAACTAGCTTACTTAACCCTCTTAGCTACCACAGATCCTTTCAAAGCTGCATAAAATCGTGTAAATATAGAAAGATCAAAATATAAATGCATCACCAGAAAGGGTTAAGCGAGGGATTCTGAGCAATACTAAGGCTTCAAACTACCTTATTTAACCCTTTTAGCTACCACAGATCCCTCCTAAGCTGTATAAAATCGTCCAAATATAGCTAGAATAAAATTGAAATGCATCACTGGTACTGAAAAGCGAGGGATTCTAAGTTTGCTACAAGACCAAGTGCTAGATCAACACATACCTCCGCCTGCATGCTTCCTATTTCTTACGTCCTTTTTGTTCGCAGTTAATCTATGGTCCGCCTGCATACTTCCTATTGCTTACGTCCTTTTTGTTCGCAGCTAATCTAGCCTTGAGTCCGCCTGCATACTTCCTATTTCTTACGTCCTTTTTTTTCGCAGTTAATCTAGCCTTGAGTCCACATGCATACTTCCTATTTCTTACGTCCTTTTTGTTCGCAGTTAATCTAGCCTTGAGTCCACATGCATACTTCCTATTTCTTACGTCCTTTTTGTTCGCAGTTAATCTAGCCTGGAGTCCACATGCATACTTCCTATTTCTTATGTCCTTTTTGTTCGCAGCTAATCTAGCCTTTAGTCCGCCTGCATACTTCCTATTTCTTATGTCCTTTTTGTTCGCAGTTAATCTAGCCTTGAGTCCACATGCCTACTTCCTATTTCTTACGTCCTTTTTGTTCTCAGGTAATCTAGCCTTTAGTCCGCCTGCATACTTCCTATTTCTTATGCCGTCATTGTTCGCAGTTAATCTAGCCTTGAGTCCGCCTGCATGCTACCTATTTCTTACGCCCTTTTGTTCGCAGGTAATCTAGCCTTGAGTGACCTGGCTATTGGACTGTACGTGGTGATCGCCTTCCTCCTGCACATCACTCGCAAGTCGGACCTGTGGCAGAATGGTACATGTATGCTGCAGATAGGTTAGTACACTAAATGCTGATCTTAATATTGGTGTTTTTGATGCAGATAGGTTAGTACGATAAATGCTGATGTAAGTGTTGGTGTTCTTGTTAATATTTATGTTGCTGGAATGGTTAATTTCTTTGTGATTGGGCCAGCTTTGTCTCTCTGCATTGTACTGCATCCAATTATCACTGTATTTAAATAATGAACTAAGAACTGTACCTGTATTTCACACTCCAGCAGAAGGCAGGACTCAAGAAACGAGATGAGTTAAGTAAATTTTGAGCCAAGTGATTTACGAACAAGAGGAAAATATATCTCTCTCAAACATCTCTTCCCAGACGAACTACGCTGATATCACACAAGCGTTTTTTCTGTCAATTATCAAAGTTTTTCATATATTAGTTTTTGGTATTTTCGCATTGGAATCGACAACTAGACTGAATGTATATGATTGTAAGAGACTGAAATATTATATAACTTAACTTTAGAAGGTGCCAGACCACCGTTGCTTGAAAATAATGCCGGAAAAGCTCTCGTTTAACACCGGCTTACACGGCCTTCTTCCTGGTCTTCCTCTGATTGACACAATCATAAAATAATTACTTGTGACTAATAAATTGAACGTAATTGACACAATCATAAAATAATCACTTGTGACTAATAAATTGAACGTAATTGACACAATCATAAAATAATCACTTGTGACTAATAAATTGTCTTACGTTCTATCAAACGTAAGTTTTTATTATATGCAACCGAGATGGGACGTTTGGTACATATGACAAAATCACTAGAGGTAGCGCCAACGAACTTGACAATAGTTTGGACTCCTTAACTTCTTATAACTCAAAATGAATTAAAGCAATCGGGCTGACATTTCTATCATCTGGGAAGAGTCTACCAGGAAATAGGGGTGGACATTTACAGCCAGTTTGCTCAAAGTCCTTTTGAGTTACGAAGAGGTCAGGGATCGAGATAATTGTCAAGTTCGTTGGTGCTACCTATAGTATACACCTAGCATAACCTAACCTTGTGTCCTAAATACTCGAATCCCAGCCGTGGCAGTGACAGCGTGCCAGGAGACCATCTTCACCATTACCTTGATCGCCGTGGACAAGTACCTCTACATCTGTCACGGTCTACACTACTCCGTTATCGTCACCACCAGGAGGGTCTACATCGCCCTCGCTCTCACATGGGTACTCTCACTGCTTATAGGTAACTAGGCTTTGATTTACCTTCCTAATCTATTTATGTATGTGTATCTCTTGTCTCTCTATCAATTATTATAGTCTCTATCCATCCTTGAAAATTCTCTAACGCATAGGGAGGAAATTAAGCATAAATCTAATTAATCGATGAATAAATAAACTAATAGAAAGTCAAATATCTGCCCTTGAATAATCCAGCTTCTCAAAAGTACGCCAGGTTTCGTTACATTTTTTGGATAACCACAGTGTATTTCTCTGGATCAAGATTATGTGTGAGTATTGGAAGGATAAGGACTTTCAAATATGCCTTAGCAAGCAAGATCATTAAGTTTTAACCCTTTGACTATGGGTTACCTTTCCTGAGCATAACAAAATTGGCTGTAGTTGGCCAATATACTAGAAGTCAAGGCCTAAATTTATTGAAGGTTTAGACGTTTAGTTAAAATAAGACTTTAGAGGCTATCGACCCAAGAGGATCTTTAAGCCCACCTTAAAGTCAGGAAGAACATAAGACCGGAGTCCCCGAGACCCCCCCCCCCCAAGTATATACCCCCAGGTACCGGTATAGCCTACTGGGAATCAGGATGTCAAACGAATATCAAGTCCCTTAATTTCTGTCTTTATTATTGTATATGTAAAGATAACATTGTGGTGTATACAGTAGTTCACATTATGTCTTTGAAACTGTTAAAATGGCCAAAACAATGCTATTTCAAATCATTTGTTTGTATTCCATCTCGTATTCATTCAAGTCTTCACACAAAATTGCTCCGGTTTGACACCCTGCTGAGAATATAAACCCAGAGGTTGTCCTGCTCGGGAACCCCAGACGCCTTCCTTAATTGCGACCAGGACTGGAGCCTCTGTATGATAACCCCCGTCCCTTGTTATTGAAGGAGTTACTCGAGGACATTTTAACCCATGCAGTACCAGGGACGCCCTTTTCATCCTATTCTGGCAACTATTAGACGACTTTATTCAGCTTAGGAAGGACCTCTAGCAATAATAAGGCTTCAAACTATCTCAACCAACCCTTTGAACTACCGGTACCACAGATCCTTCCATAATATCATCTAAATATAGCTAGAATACAAAATAACACACGTCGCTGGTGCTGTACGGGTTAATAACACACGTCGCTGGTGCTGTGCGGGTTAATCATATTAACTGAGACGTTTTATCTTAAACCGAATAATATCGTCTAATGAATATAATGAAATATGATTGTCATATCTACTGAGAGAAAAACAACAAAATTAACCCATTGAGGAATATGCTGCGTTTTGACAGTTTATTGTGGCTATCAGTAGACGATTTTACAGAGCTTAAGAAGGATCTGTGAGAATGAAAATGGTAAAGACTATCCCAATCAACCCTCTGACTTCCATATACCGTTACTAATCTGAATAAAATCATCTAATATTAGCCAGAAAATAGAAAAGAAATGCGTATTGTAGCCTGAAAGGGTTAATATCTTCCCCAGGTACGTTGCCAGCTATGGGTATGCAGCTAAGTTGGGCGCAGGCATGTAGTCGTTGCATCTTCGCTCAAGTTGTCTCGCCAGATTTCACTATCATCTTCTTCGTCACCTCAGTAAGTAGAGTGTCATTTTTAGAAGCTTAGTACATAGAGTGCCATTTTCAAAAGCTTAGTAAGTAGAGTGCCATTTTCAAAAGCTTAGTAAGTAGAGTGCCATTTTCAAAAGCTTAGTCAGTAGAGTGCCACTTTCAAAAGCTTAGTAAGTATAGTGCCATTTTCAAAAGCTTAGTAAGTCGAGTGCCATTTTCAAAAGCTTAGTAAGTATAGTGCCATTTTCAAAAGCTTAGTAAGTAGAGTGCCATTTTCAAAAGTTTAAGCCAAGTAAATCTTAATTTTACTTATTTTTCCGAACTTATGAAAGGGCTGATTTAGAGACGAAGGTGAATCCAAGACATGCCCCATGTGACCTATTAATAACATGGTCAGAAGTGCAGTGATATTTGTGTAATGGATACTACAACTAACTATGAACCAATCCTGTACTTAGCTCATATACTTATTGCAAAGAAAATGTATATATATTTCTATGAAACTACTAAGTAAATGAGAAACACTTAAGTAATATTGGAATTGCTACACTACTGTATATGGAACGCCCAACAACGTTCATAATATGCATCAGCTATTCGAAGTAAATTTTAAATTGAAGCTCGAATAAATGTATCTTCATCTCCGACATGTTATTTGCCTTTCATCATTGTAGTACAGACTTGAAATACATTGCTTTTCTTGATTTTCAAATTTTAAGGAAGTCTTGGTACAGTTCATTCTTGATTCTTGGTGTAGGCCTATGCCTAATTTTGCCAATAAGGTACCTCAAATCTACTACGGTATATCCTTTTCCTTCACTGTTTTCATATATATTTTTCCCTCTTTCCTCCCACCAGGTAGCCGTGCCGTACTTGGTGATCGTGAGCCTGTACACGGTGCTCCTGATCCTGGCCCTCAAGATGCAAAAGGCCAAGTACGGCGGGTCCTACAAGAACGACTCCTCCAGTAGGCCATCCAACTTCAGGCTCTCCTTCATGTCCACCACCACCACCAAGTCTGGTCGATCCTCATCCAAGACCACCATCTCGAGCATGAGTTCCAACTCCTCGGGTTCAAAAAAAGCAACTCGGAGGAAGACCAGGAAGATGGAGATGGAGGCGTACAAGGCAACGTTACCAGGGCTGAGCGTTAAAAAGGAGGACGCTAAGTTGATCCGCTACAAATCTGATGAGAAAGGAGAACGACGGCTGGAGGAAATAAAAGAATTTAGTGAAGGCACAGAAGGGTTTGTGGAGACAGCCACGGAGGTACAGGACCGAGGAGAGGTCATGGAGGAATATAAGCATACCTCTCCTCCATATCTCAAATCAGAGGACCGAGATAGTGATTCTTGTGAAGAGGAAAGCACACAAACTGTGGAGAGTATAACGAAAGAAGATGATTCAGAAATTCATGTGCCAGATAATATTATATTAAGTGAGACAGAAACAGCTGTAGATACTGGAGATAATACAACTGTGTTAGGTCCAACCACCCTCCAGGAAGAAACCGAAAAAGGTGAAATAAACAGTGTAAAATCAGACCTGGAAGGTAACGCCAAGGCAAGTAGATATGGAAATAAGGCAGTTAGGCAAGTGAAAATCAGCTTTAGTGAAGAAAACACCAGCAATGACCATACAACTGCTACAGATGGTGATGTTTCTAATAACGCCCAAACGACCCTATCCAATACAAACTCATCACCACCGAAACCTACAAAACAGACTGACAAGCTAACTCAAAGCAACACGGTGCCTCAGAAGGAAAGTCGCTGGTCGACCACTGATGATGAGGCCTCAGAAGTCGACCTGGAATCATCACAGGAGACAGTGGCACCAACCCCACCATCAACCTGGCACTCGTGGTTCCCTTCGAAGTATCTGAACCAGGTGGTGACCGACACGAGGGATAAGGTGCTGTTCCTGAAGAAGTGCCGGGCAGTGAAGACAGTGGGACTTATCATCATCTCCTTCACCGCCACCTATGTCCCCTTCGTGGTGGGGTCACTGATATATGCGAGTGAGCAGGAGAAGCGGGTGTGTCTGCTTCACATGCTTAACACCCTTCTCTACTGTGCGGTCGTGGCCAACTCCATCGCCAACCCGCTCATCTACGCTTACGGTTACAGTGAGTTTAGGCTCAAGACGCAGAAATTTAAGGGTATCTTTGCCCGAGAGAGGACCAGAAAAATATAAAAATATGAGACCGTATATTTCTCAGATCAATTTTATTCAGCCATATGACTTACCCATTCATCCCAACTACGTGTTTAGAGTCGTAATGTTGATACAAGAGTGAAGATTAGTCAATGAATATAATTACTAGAGAAACGACTAGTTAGTTATGCTGAAGAAAAAAAAAAAAATCAAATCCTATCACTAACTAAGAAATTCATGCATCAGATACGCCTTAGCGTAAACAGATTTGTGGGGCTTCGTCAATACTTATTTATTTGTCCTTAGCATTGATTGTGACTACTTAGCTCATATTGTACATATGTTTCATAGATTATAGGCATTACGTTGCTTCTAAGTTCTAGGCGATTAGTCAGTGTGAACACATAGTTACGTATACTCGACCAATTACCTAAGCATGTTGTGAGGGTGAAGCAAATCCAATTTAAATAAAGTATATAATTCGTTCACCAAAACAAATGGTATCAATGTGTCAAGGTTTAAGAATATGGCTGAGATTATCCCTTGGTCATCTTTACTGTCATTTATCGAGTTTGGTAAGCCCCAGTAACGATGGAATTATGATGTTTTTTTACACCAACCAACTTTACATCTAAACTCAATTGATGAAATCAACAAATACATGTGGCACTCCAAGGACTCGAACCTAGGATACTCACATCAAAATTCCGCGCACTTATGCATTAAGCTATCAAGACAATTATAGAAATATGCACAAACCTACGATTTATTATGCAGTTTCGAATCCTGCATATCAATCTGAGCATGTACATATATTCCAACATTGCTCTCTCTATATATACTGTGAATGTTATAGTCTTAGGAAGTTCTCAAGGAATACAAAGTTGTTGTTGTTGTTGTTGTTGTTGTTTCCCAAGCTGCCTGGCCGAACAGCCCCAAGGCCCCGAGCAAGGCCAAGGCCATAACCGAGCACCCCCACAGAACCCTCCCTGCCGACTACAATAAAGCCTGGGTGACCGAAGCCACTCCACGGCGGGGAGCCGAGGAGGGCGCGGAAACGCCCGGGAAACAAAAGACCCACCCAGGGCCCTGTGCCCCTCAGCAATTATGAAGAGATAGTTGAGGGGCAAAGGAAAAATGTGACGCTTTGGCTTCCAATCTTGGTAGATTGGGAGGTCAGTCCACGGAAGAGACGCCGTCACTTGAGATCTAGAAAATATATAAGTAAATGGAACAGTCAGAGTAAGCTATGGGTATGGCAGAGATCGCTCAGTTCTCACTCTGATAGACCAGCCCATCACCACATGACTAGAACCCAATCCTCTCAGCATCAGCTAGGAAAGGCCCTAGAAAGCCGCCGGAATACAAAGTTCTGCTATACAGTATTGTGCAGTTTCTTTGCACAGTTGAGCCATTCAAGACACAGAGTACTATGCAAGGCAGCCATTTTGTAACTCTTCCTATTTTGTTTTATTATTTTGTTAAGGGGGGTCTCCCACCTGCTATTTTTGTCTTTCTGTCCTTTTCTTTCTTTCTCTGGCTTGTATCCATTCGGCCCCATTCAGCCAACTGTTTTAAGACGTTTATCCCCATCCAGGTGTCTATTTCTTCCTGGCGAGCGATAGCAAGCCTGCATTGTATGGAGAAATCCGGCTTCGCCGGAGACATTTTTCTATCGAAAAATTTACAAATTTAGCTTGCTGTCAAAACAAAAATATATATATGCTGGCTCGCTACCGCTCGCCAGTAAAATATTGACACCTGAATGGGGGTAAGCATCTTAAAACAGAAGACTGAATGGGGCCGAATGGATACAAGCCAAAGAGAGAGGGAGAGAAAGAGAACAAAAAGCGAGGTGGGCTCCCTTAAGAGACTGTTATCCTGCAAACTGAAGCACAACGTATACTATTTTAAGGACAAATGGTTATGTTGCCAATAATATGTAATAATAGTATGTAATAATAGTATGTAATAATAGTATGTAATAATAAACTCCAATAATGTGGGTTAGATTTATGCCGCTGTCACACGAGCGCTTTTTCCGTCAATTTTCCATGAGCAATTTTGTTCTCGTGTAATTTCGGGACATTTTCGCACTGGTATCGGTAACTAGACTGAAGGTAGATTATGTTAGGCGGCTGAATTCTGATAAAGTGTAATTTTTGAAGCTTCCAGACCATAATTGCTCGAAAAATGGCTAGTGTGACTCTGGCTTTATGGATCGTGTACTGCGACGCAAACTAATTTAGATAACTAAGAACAATGTGTGATTCTTCCTTTGTTTCGTTTTGTTTTACTGATGTGTTGTGATGTCCCTGTTCGGGCTCTGTCTCGAGTCAGCCACCCCCCATATAAAAAAAAAAAAAAAAAAAAAAAAAAAAAAAAAAAAAAAAGGAAAATGGGGAAGGTGCCAGAGTATATACACACATACATACATACATACGAACAATACACATAAAAGCAATGTGTGTTTGTGTGTTTATTTTTGTCAATACAAAAATAAATAAACTGCTAGAATGTTTGATTAAATACCCGTATAATGAATGCATATACAATATATCATTCATGTTTATCATACGAGGTGCACCGTACATGCTTATCACACACCTTAACCCTTTAAGTACTGGTCACGTATTTTTATTTGATTCCAGCTTCTCTTAGACGATTTTATTTAGCTTAGGAAAGATACATGGTAGCTAAAAGGATTAATTGTGATATTCTGTAGCCTTTTCATGGGTATACGTCCTTCCTAAACTGATTCAAATAGTTTAATAGTTGTCCGAATATAAAAGACGTCGCTGATACAGAAGGAGTTAAGGCGGTGTCACACAAGCTGATTTTTCCGTCAATTTTTACGAGCAATTGTTGTCTGGCAGCTTCAAAATACAAGTTCCATAAGAATTAAAACACCTATAAACATCATCCACCTTCCATCTAGTTTCCGATTCCATTGCGAAAAAAGACTCAAAATAGTACGAGAAAAAAATCTTGCTCATCGAAAATTGCCGGAAAATGGTCTCGTGTGACACCGGCTTTAAACACACCCCTTGCAAAGATGCATGACATACAGTAGCACTTACATGACATATTTGACAAGTGTACACTATATTTGTAGACTAAGGTGTAAAATATAGATATTATTAATGACAGTAATACTTTTATAACCTGATTATAAGGAGAATATAGCCTAGTTTAGTATATAATTATATAGTGTGAGAGAGAGAGAGAGAGAATTTGTTTTTTAAAGAATATAAAGATTAAATAATAGGCTAAACAAAATATATATAATATTAATAATAATAAAAAACATTAAGCACTATTACAATGAACAATATACAGTATAATGAAAGTGAGAGAGAGACAACACCTACTACTTAACGCGCACAACCAAACAATGAGCAACCACCGAAAAAAACACTCACACACACTCTCTCTCTCTCTCTCTTTCTTGTTATGTAGTTCATCGTCTAAACATCAACTCAACATCGTAATTTATGGAATGCATATAGTCATTTTGAGGTGATGCTAATACACTTACTATTATACTATTACTCACACACCCTATCTGCTGTGTGTGTGGTGAGTGTGTGTGTGTGTGTGTGTGTGTGTGTGTGTGTGTGTGAATCTAAGCATCCATGACCTGATCAACATTTAAGGCTGGATGCACATGATCATATAGATAAATATAGATAGATAGGATGGATGCATATGATATAGATAGATAAGCTGGATTAACACACTATTAATTATTACTGACACAAGCTCTGTACACC
>JAGKTK010002148.1:45848-64671 GCA_018397895.1 Paralithodes camtschaticus | reverse complement strand
TATATTAATAGGAAGGGATACCACTCACTTAACCTTCATGTGATTTTCAATAGTGACCAAATCATAAATAGATACAGTGTAAAGTATACAGGAGGTTCTCATGATACGTTCATCTGGACCAATTCTATTTTACGTGCTCACTTTGAAACAGGGAATTTCAGAGATACCTTGCTACTTGGTAAGCATATCTGAATCCTGGTTTAGCCAATTAATAGTAAAGGTGTTATCGGGTGTATCCATAAATATCTAAATAACCTAACCAAACATCCTAATATAACCTAACCTAAGTACACTCAATAAGTGCTCAATAGGTGGCATTCTGAGAGTGAGGGTCTGAGTCTGGAGGGTAAGACAGTGAAGCACTTGAACGAAGCAACCAGCGGCTTCAGAGATGGAGCTGTTTCGAGCCATGAATGGATGCTTCACATCTCTCACTCCCCAGACTGGAACGAGACCTCACGGGCTTCACCGTGTTGAGCGGTGGATTGTAAGGGCTCTCAGCCTATGCCCGAGAGGGAGTAGTTGGAATATAGAAAACAAAAAAAACACTGGTTTGTTTAGGTTAGAGTAGGCTAATTCTATTGTTAAATGATTATATACAATCATAAACACATACAAACCTAGCAATTCTAAAGGTTTTCGGGTCACGGGTGTACCCTCATCGCTGTTACCGGTATGTTTGCATGGACGTGCTGTGTAATTCTCTAAATAACCATAACCTAACTAAACTAATTAAGTACGGTACCGAAATACTACTGTAATTATATTTCAATAAGAAATAAATAATGAGCGTGTACAATTAAATATAACGGCACTAGGGATAGATAAACTCCACGTGCATGTGTTTACAATAACGGGAAATCAGCTGTTGTTGTAGGGGTGATATTCTCCTCTCGTGATTTGCTGTATTCCTCCCTTTCGTTTCATTCCTTTAAGAAGACTGGGATAAAAGGAACGCTCATGAATGGCTGAGCGAGATCTGGCGCTATCTCACCATAGTGAGTTATAAGAACCACTTGAGGCGTTTTATAAATGTTTTGAGTATGCGAGAATTCACCTTAACTACAACGCCATATCCATGCCATAGTGGAAGGCGCCAGAAGACCGCTATGGCATAGATATCGCCGTAATATTAGAAGCTCTTTGAGTATCCCGCCCAGGTTACTAATTATTTGGGGTGAATCTTGACTCCATTTCATAACCTTTGTGACGCTTCTGCATAGTAACCACGTGCGGGCATGCGCGCGCGTCGGCTGCCCAGCCATTTAGAAACTGGCTTGTGGTAGCCGGCCGGCAGGCTTTCCCTTAGTATATATCCTACGACAATGTAACTAATGTCTGGGATATTCTTATGTTGTTTCACAGCTTGAAGCTGCCCTTATTCTTAACCAACGCATCTTAGTATATTTTATTCTCGATAGTTGATTGTTTCATTATAATATATAAGATGTAAGTCTAGTGAGAGTGGAAGGAGACAAGCGGGAGAGAGAGACCGGCTTGGGGACGTTGCTTCGCGCGGAGAGTCCAGCTTGGGACGAGCCTGAAGCGTTGCCACATGCATTTGATTGCAACGTTAGGCTTAGATTCGACTCACGCACGGGGTAGAGGATTTTGACCAGGCAACGGTGTTGAGTGTTGCCAAGCCTGGGATGTATTCTGCATGCCTAGGGCGGGGTCCAGACAGATTCAAGACTCAGAGCTCACCTCATTGTCGTATCCTTCGGACCCCCTTGATATCTATCCCTCTCAACCCTACTTAGAAGCGTTCTCTCTTACTTTGTATACCTTCTTTCCACTACTTCACCAATCTATTTAATTATCCCATCCCCTTGATAGACCTTATATCTATTATTGTATTAACGACGAGCTCTCAGATAACTAGATAGGATTTAGGGCCTTATGCAGTGATGAAATTGTTAATGAGACCTAGGAAGCTTTTTTGTTGTCTCATATTCGGTGGTTTCATGCTTGCTAGTGTCTTCTTGTGTCAGGTTAGCAGGGGCTAGACCGGACGGGAGGCTTTTTGCGATCCTTTAAGTAAAGTCTGCTGGTGCGAGTCCCGTGGACCCGCACGACTTTACTAGGATACCCGTGGGAGTCTGGGGTCATTTTCTTGTTTGTGTCCCTGTGTGTCTAGCGTTGTGTTGTGTGAGGGCCCTTGCCTAGTCCACTCAGCACTGCGCTAGCACGTCTTGCTTTTGTTTTTGGGTCGCCAGGAGAGAGTCAGATACTTGCGATCTGAGTCTCTCAAGAGAGCACCCTTTCAATTAAAGTAATTTGGCGCTCAGACCTGGGAACGTCCCTAGGCTAGAGCAGGTGGCTCAGCCCGAGTATCCGAAGCCTATATCCTTCCGGCTAGACCTCTGCCACCTGTCAGATTAATAGCTAGGGGTTTATTATCTCTGTATGCTTGTTATTGTGCCACAGTTTACCGTTTTTGTGAGCATTGTGAGTCAGGGTGTGGCTTAGAGACTCTGTCCGAGCAGGCTTGCCTGACTAAGAGTGAGAAGCACACCTGTATGTGGTTATGTTGCGAGTTGCTGCCTTTATTTAATTATACCTATGCCATTATACACTGTATGGCCTATCACTAGTATTTATTCCTGCTTATGAGTTAAGAGTTCTCTAAATCCGTAACGTACTTTCTTTGCTAAGCATCAGATCCTACAGTAGCCGCATGCAGTTTAGAAACCCGCATCTTGTCTACCTGTACGATGTTTTGAGGACTGTTTGCTTTCACCTTCTTTCACGCAGGGGTGATTAGTTGTATTAATTAACGTAACGTTAAATGTACTTTCTTCTAGTTTGTTATTAAATTGTTTCTGCAATTTAATTCAGTTATCTATCTTTTACTTGAAGCTTTAAGTCAACTTAATTGTGTGATCTTTTATATAGCCTGCTTGACTATCAGCAGTCTATAGTGCGTGCACCCTGTAACCGAGTCATAGGATACCTTGTTGTCCAGGCAGGACTCTTGACGGTTTAGGGTGGTTTGTTGCCTGGGTTTATAGATAAGGGTTGGATCTAGCGTTTTCCGTTGTTGCTTGTTGCCGCATACCTAGTCCAATAGAAAGAGCCCAGTGTTTATATATCCCAGGACGTAACACCTTAGGATCTTGGTTTTGAAGAGAGGTTTATTTAATGCTAGTTCACAAGGTGGCATTCTGTTCTATCTCTCTCTCTCTCTCTCTCTCTCTCTCTCTTACATAGTGTTGGAGTTTAGGTTAAAATAGGACTTCAGAGGCTATCAACCCTTCTGGAGCGATACCCCGCGTTTAGCTTTAGCTTGGGGACCCACAGAGGGCTCTGCACACGGACAGCATGATATGCGGGGAGTTTTGTTTTGTTTTGGTGGATCCTGTGTTTCTGCAAACTGTTGTGATGGGAGAAACAGTTTAGACCACCTATTATGTAAATTGTAAAGCAACGTTAGCTTAACCTTACTTTTTAAGAAATGTAAACAATGTTTCACAAGGCGTCACTGCCTAATATAAATACATTATAACAATTAAGTATTATTGAGCTATATTTTCAGTAATACCATTTTTAGGAAAAATATCTAGGCGCCTCAAGCCTATTTGAATATTGTAGGCCAGGCGACTCAAGTCTAATTTAATCCAGGTGACCCAGGCCAAAAAATTAACATTGAAAGTATTTAGTGACAAGTTTGTCTTCCCAAACTTAGCGTGTGTAGATGAAAAGTGGTAATGCATGCATAAACTATAATGTGAGTAATGCAGACAAAAGGTGATATTCTATAATAAGTATATGTTCTCAACCAGAGGTATAAAGGGATCTTATATTAAACAGAGGGAGGCATAGTTAATACAAAATTATACACAGAAACTCACATTAAAGATCAGGAAGATAGTGAGGTATGGATTCTTGGTTACAACCTACATAGGGCGGACAGAACGCATAGATCACATGGAGGTGTAGCCTTGTACATCCATGACTCACTGATATGTACTGAATTCCTAAATAACAGTAATGAAGTGGTGGAAATACTTGGAGTTAAAATAGAATCCCTAAATTTAGCAGTTATTGTTACATACAGGCCTCCAGACTCATCCCGAGAAGAATTCAAAACCCAGCTCAACAAAATTAAATCAGAAGTGGAAACCCTGGGGAACCCAACACCAAATATTATATGGCTAGGAGACTTTAACCTACCAAACATTAAATGGAGACAACTAGAAAACCAGGTAGTGGCAAATAACACCGGAGAAACAAATACAAATATGAGAGAGCTTTTTGAACTTTGCGATTTTCTAGTCTTACCCAGCATATTGCTGAACCCACACGGGAAAACAATATCTTAGACCTGGTCTTCACTAACAATGACTCTCTAGTACACATCATTAACATATCGGACACAACATACTCAGATCATAAATTAATTGAGATCAAAACATCCTTAGCAAGTGTACAGACAACCTCAGAATCGAGAAAAAACCCCGGCCCCTTCAGTAAATTTAACTTCAATAACAAAAACATTAGGTGGGAAGAGGTAAATCAAGAAATGGAGGAAATAGACTGGGAAGATTTAATGAATAACCTGACACCAGCAGAATGTCTAGTCCTAATAACAGAAACCATGACCCAAATCTGTAGCCACCATATACCTGCAAGACAAACAAGACGAAGAAGCAAACAAGATCGGGAAAGGAGGAGGCTGTACAGAAGAAGACAATTATTCGCACAAAGACGCACTAAGCAAAATCTACAGGATAGGCAAAAGGCCGAAATAGATAGAGAAATTGTGGAAATTGAACAAAGGCTAAGAATATCATATGAACTACAACATATGGAAGAGGAGAGGAAAGCTATTGCAGGCATAAAGGAAAATTACAAATACCTCTTTTCATACGCCAAACAAAAGGCTAAAACAACATCAAACATCGGCCCACTGAGCAAAGGGGATGGCTCTTTCACAGGGGACAAAAAGGAAATGAGCGAACTCTTAACCCTTTCACGCTCATATGACGCAGAGGTTGCCAGATTAGCAATAAGAAATAGAGTTCTCTCACTCTTATAATGACCTCTCCAAAATTAGTTTTCTCCCCACAGCTAACTTAAAGACCACTGCAGAGGTTGAAGTAACTAAACTAAAGGTTTCTAAATACCCCTGATGGTAACAAAGGCTTTAAAGTATCCCCAATAGGCTCAAAATCGCCTCATATGTCGGAGAGGGTTAAGCAGGCAGTATGAAATGGCATTCAGTGAGCCTGATGAAACAAAAGTCATCAGAGACCAAAATATATTTTTCATGGAAACCTCCCCCACGGAAACCCCTCAGATGCTGGATATTGATTTCGGTCCAAAAGACATAGAAGAGGCCATTTCCAACATGCCATCCCACTCGGCACCAGGCCCGGACTCATGGAATTCGATCCTAATGAAGAAATGTAAGGAAAACCTCTCAAAACCCCTGGCTATATTGGGGAGAAGGAGTCTAGACACTGGTGACATACCAGATAGCTTGAAAAACGCAATAATTGCCCTACTGCATAAAGGAGGGAGTAAAGTACTACCAAAAAACTACCACCCGGTAGCTCTAACCTCTCACATCATTAAAGTTTTCGAGTGAGTCCTGCGAAGCAAAATTTCAACATTCATGGAGGCAAATGAACTACACAACACCGGTCAACATGGGTTCAGAGCGGGAAGATCATGTCTCTCACAACTTTTGGAACACTATGACAAAATTCTTAAAGCGCTAGAAGAAAAGAAAAACGTGGATGTCATTTACACCGATTTTGCTAAGGCATTTGATAAATGTGACCATGGTATAATAGCCCATAAACTGAAAGCAAAAGGTATAACTGGGAAAATCGGACGGTGGATATACAATTTCCTCGTACACCGAAAACAATCAGTAGCAGTAAACCAAGTCACATCTGAGCCTTCGGATGTCAAAAGCTCAGTGCCCCAAGGAACAGTGCTAGCGCCCCTTCTGTTCCTCATACTAATTTGCGACATAGATACCAACACCAGACACAGTACGGTGTCGTCTTTTGCTGATGACACAAAATTAAGCAAGATAGTAAGCACACAAGAGGACACGGGCCAACTGCAGGAAGACATGAATGTAGTGTTCCAGTGGACCAGGGAAAACAACATGCAATTCAATGAAGAAAAATTCCAATTAATACGGTACGGAGATAATAATGGTGTTAAATAAATTATTAATTACTTAACAGAATCTAACCACATAATAGAACGGAAAGACAGTGTGAAGGACCTTGGGGTATTAATATCTGAAAATATGGGTTTCAAAGTTAATAACCAGGTCAAAGTTGCGGCTGCGAAACGTCTAACGGGTTGGATGCGTACTTTTAAAACACGCGGTGAATTACCTATGATAACGCTCTTCAAATCTGTAGTGCTACCGCGGCTTGAATACTGTAGCATATTAACATCCCCATACAAAGCAGGTGAAATAAATGACGTAGAGAGTGTACAAAAAAAATTCACTTCGCATAAAAGTTCGATAAAACAGCTACACTATTGGGAGCGTTTAAGAGCACTGAATCTGTACTCACTGGAACGTAGAAGAGAACGTTCCACGTTACACGTGGAAAATCGCAGAGGGTTTAGTACCAAACCTACATACTCCGATAGTCATGAAATTCAGTGATAGGAGAGGCTGGGAATGCGAAATCCCCCGGATGAATAACAGGGGTGATATGGGCTCTTTGCAAGAGGGGCTGGTTATCACACAGAGGCCCACGTCTCTTCAACAAACTCCCACGGCGAGTAAGACATGAGGGACGTCTCGTTAGACAACTTCAAGAGAGCCCTCGATGTCGAACTGCAAAAAGTGCCAGACGAGCCCATCCTCGCAAGGGAGCGAGCTGTCGCTTCAAACAGTCTACTGCACCAAATCACCACCCATAACGAGGGGCGTCGTGCTCCTTGGTGCCGCTAGAAGAATGGCGAACACATCAAAAGGTAAAGCCCTTACTGGCCTACACGTTGAAGAGTAAGGATAGGTTGACTCAACACTCCACAGTTCCTTCACATTTACCAATTTTTTCTCCCAACCCAATCTTATAAATTCAAAAATAAACACTGCAATTTCTCTGAACCAGGACCTTTCTAGAAATAATGTATGGGGACAAAAGAATCTAGTTTCCTTTAATGCATAGAAAACGAAGTACATTCAATTTTCTAACCGACAGAATCTCACTGACTCCCATATATTTTTTAATGATGTTAGTATTCCCACTTCCCCTAGTATTGACATTCTCGGTGTAACATTAACTACTAACTTGAGCTGAACACATTATGTTAGAAGCATTGCAAAGCATGCCTCTAAAAAACTGGGACTCCTCTACAGAGTTCGAGAATTCTTCACTGACGAGCAGTTGGCCGTAATATATAAAAGTTATGTGCGTTCTCAGATGGATTACTGTTCACCTCTGTGGAGTGGAAGTGGAGTGGTTTGCATTGAGGGAGTTGGACAAAATTCAAAATAAAGCTATTAGATTAATCAATAACCCTGTAATCACACAGGACCTTCCTACATTATCCATACGAAGAAACGTTGCATCCCTTGCATTATTCTACAGATATTTTCACAGCAATTGTTCCGAGGAACTTGCTTCAATTGTGCCGCCTCTCCACATCTTTCCCCGTAGAACTAGGGCAGCTGAGAGCGCCCATGAATTTACACTTTCTCCTCCACAATGCAGAACTTCTGCTTATCAGAATTCATTTATCCCCAGAGCTACTACTCTTTGGAATTCACTTCCCTCGAATTGCTTTCCACAAACTTACAATCTACAAATGTTTAAATCCAGTTGTTACAAACATTTTATGAATGGAGGATGCCTTTAGGCACATGGACCTTTTTGTATTATCTGTGTTTTTCCTTCCTCCGTTCATTGTCTCTTTAAAAAAAATAAAAAATAAGATATTTACCATCTGTGGAGTACTCAATAGATTTGCCAATGAGATTTCTATTATCATTCTTCCATATTTCATTCCTCCTTCTCCTTTCTCATTCTAGCTCTGTACGCTTGTTGTCTACTTGTATGTGCAACAAGTAGGATTATATTAAATTACTACATCCTGCTAATAATATAACTTTCATTATTTGTGACTAATCCAGCTTTATAATTTGTCTATATTTATTGTGAATAGTTTGTTTTGATTTGTTCTTGAGTAACAACTTTGATTATTGTCCAACTTTGTAATTGCTTATATACCCCTTGCCCCATGCAATTTGCTTTTTAACGCAAACAAAATACGGTTAGAGCTTCATATTTCATAATTGTTTTTTGATTGATCACATGAACAAGTAACGAGTCTTTTTGTCCAGTTAGTGGTTTTGTGTCAATATAATTGTAAATATTCGTTGCGTTACGTTGCGTTAACTATATTTTCTCAATTAACCATTTAACTTAATCGTATTTTCTTATTTTCAAACAACATTCTACTCCTTCCTCATCGCCTTCTCGTCTGTCCTCTATATTAACTCCTTCTCCTCCTCCTGCTCCCTCTCCTCTGTCATCTCATTCTCCTCCTGGTCCTCCTCCTCCCTCTCCTCTGTCATCTCATTATCATCCTGGTCCTCCTGCTCCCTCTCCTCTGTCATCCCATTCTCCTCCTGGTCCTCCTCCTCCCTCTCCTCTGTCATCTCATTCTCCTCCTGGTCCTCCTGCTCCCTCTCCTCTGTCATCCCATTTTCCTCCTGGTCCTCCTGTTCCCTCTCCACTGTCATCTCATTCTCCTCTTGGTCCTCCTCCTCCCTCTCCTCTGTCATCTCATTCTCCTCCTGGTCCTCCTCGTCCTTCTCCTCTGTCACCTCTTTCTCCTCCTCTCCTCCTCCTCCCTCTCCTCTGTCACCTCTTTCTCCTCTTCCTCCTCCTCCCCCTCTCCTCCTCATAAAAGAGCAGTCAGGAAAATAAGGCCACCTTCCTCCCAACACTATTTTCTGTTATGACCTTTCTTTATTTACCCGGAGTCCTTTCAAAGTTTTCTATGAACACACCGAACGACAGTGGACAATTCAATGGGGTTAGTTTTACCGTATAAATTATACAAAAACGTTTTTTTTTTAGTATAAGCCTATCTAAATATTCAGCTATCTTTTAATATATTAAAGTTGTTATGTATATAAGCATATGTCTATCTGTCTATCTATCTATCTATGTCTCTCTCTCTCTCTCTCTATAAATATATATATTTTCCCTCACGTTAACTTCGGCAGAATTATTATGCTTTCCCATTTTCCAATATCGGTAAGCTATGTACTGTATATGTTGATTGAGGTTCCGTTAATATTTCATCACCAATACCTTTATTCTTATCACAAGTATTTTAAACTTAAATTTCTCACTAGAATCGCTATCACGACTGCTACCATTATAATCAAGTAATAGCATCAACATTACTTTAATCCCTTCTGTACCGGCGACTTCTATAATACTATATTCTAGCTATATTTAGACGCTTTTGTGCAGTTTAAGAAGGATCTGAGGTAGTAAATAGGGTTGAGTGAGATAGTTCGAAGCCTGTTTATTGCTGGAGGCCTTTTCCAAACTGAATACAATTGTCGACTAGTTGCCAGAATATATTTTAATGGACGTCACTGGTACTGATTTGGTTAAATGGTTATATTAGGGGATGTTGTTGGACCATTGATTTCGGGGCTGATGAGTGATTGGTGCTTCTGAATGTTTGTGTGCTTGCTTTTCGTGGGCAAACTGTTATTGTGTTCTTCACCTGTCTCCCATGTTTCCTTTCTCGTGTCTTTTGCTGATCCTCCCTACCCCTTATGGGAGTAAGGGCTGGCTACTGGCTGACTGACTGACTGTTGTTGGAACTAGTATAACTCCCTAACTATCATGGTGTATACAACGGGAATATATACTGTATAATGGTCAGGGTACAGCCATTATGATCTGTATTAAGGGAACAATGATAGTCGAGATGTGTGTGGGAATAATAGATGGTAGGTATAGGTTGTTGGTTACTAATTCATTTGCTTATATATTTATTTTATTTTTTATATATTTGTTTAGTTTCCTATTTAGACCTCCACCAAGCTTAAATAAACACCCCCATGAACCCCCTTCAAGATATATTTGTAAAGTTTCGGTAGAAAACTGTCCTGGCCGAAGGACGGTTCCTATTAAATTACAGGCTCGCTATCGCTCGCCTGGATAAAATTATACACCTATATGTAACGAAAGGCCTTAATATTGACAAATAAATGGGGTGAAAAGTCCTATAAACACCAAACTAATGGGCCGAACGTCTTAAAATGTCAAAACTAATGGGGCTAAACATGAGGGATTAGGGGGACCAGAAAATCCAACCATCCCCGATTAAGGCATCCATAATGGTCAAGATGTCTGGGTGGTAATAGGTGGTAGGTAGGTTGTTGGATACTAATTAATTTAACATCCTACACTCCACCCTGGGAAATGGATATTTGGTGGGCAACTACGCCAGAAGGGCAACTGACAGGTGGTGCTGTCAGGCCGTTCATTGATAAGTTACCTTTATACGTATAGTGGTATAGTGCCCAGTGGTATCATAGCAATGGAACTGTCTACAATGATGCATCCAAACAATTCTAAGGTATCTTAAATCTGGGTCTCTGTCACTCCTTCAACTTTGGGGGAGACACTTGCTACAGGTAGCTCTGTCTGTTGTCCCCTTATTACCCATAGAACAAATATGCCACGGACTAGATCATTGGAAAGAATGCCGATTGCATAATGTTTGTACAGTACTGTAGTTGCATAGCTACGTAGCAGCAAAGGTGTTTTTATTGCATGTTGGTAATAAATATAATTAATATTTTTCCAAATATAATGACAATTGAACATACATCCAAAGTATGCTAACTCAGTCACTTATGTGTAAATGTGTGCGTATATTTTGATGGAAGTAGGGATGTCTTGGTAAAGCCTCGGCTAAAATTTTACAAGTAAAATTATTTTCTAAATCTATTTTAACTGTGGCATTTTAGAAATCTACATAGATACCTCGTTTCTATTGACATCAGCATATATTGCACAAATATGGGTTATCATACATATACCGTACCTTGTATTTGTATATCACCACATTATACAGATATACCATTTGAGCAACGTTGCGAAAATAATGTAACTCTTACAGCGTCCACTGCGTAAGAGATACTTAGTAACAAAAGTGTGAATTAGACCTTAAGTGTATAGTATATAAGCAGTAGATTTCGAGTTAAATGTTGTACATGTTGCCGGTCAACCTGGGCAGCGCGGATTGTGTGGTGGCTGCTGCCACATGTATTGATGATACCCCAAGCATATTTAGAGCAGACAATAGGTCTACGGGCCTATGTGGCAACACTGCGATCCCAGACCAAGGGGATATTGTTTGGTTGTGGTGGTTGTGATGGTCAGGTAAATGTTGCAATATGACTGTAGGGTTGGCCAAATGCACTACTAGTAAACAATAAACCTAGTGACATATATGACAACAACGCTCCCGCACACACACTTAAATGATACACAACGAATATACTGAATAACACTCCTTGGCGAAGAGTATCAGAACAAATTTACACTGTTCTACAAATATAGTAAAGAGTGTCATGGGCGATACTATGCTAAAATACAAGACACCCATGCAAATGAATGGTAGGATTGTCATGGATAACATCAAAAGGTAAGAGGCAGGAGAACAAAGGAAGGGAAAGAGTCCCACACAACACTACACAGAGAATGTCAAAGCCAGCCTTAATTGCCAATACAGAACAGATGTTGAAAGCCAAGTGCTTGTACAGCAATGCATGCCGGCCATTGACACCCTCACTTGCAAACAGTACAAAATCACTTATAGCTGCATCCCTAAAATGTGAGATATCCTCGACCCACCATAGCAATGTTAATTAGAAATATCTTAGTATTAAGGCTGTATGTAACGGTGATAGTGACTAACGACAGGATCTAGCAGGAATGGTTCCACTAATCTAAATTACTGTTACACACAACCATATTGCATCTGGTATGACAATTGATGTTGTCGTTAGGGCTTACCCTGCCTGCAAGCTACATTATCGAGTTTATTTGTATGTGTTTGTTTGTGAAAAACAAAACAAAAACAAGGCTGTAAACAAGAACATTGGAAAATATAGCTCCCTGTGTAATAGAGGCACACAAGTGTATATGAGAGATGCGGGACGAGGCCTTGATAAATATATATTAGTAAAATCATCTACTCAACCCATAAAGCGTCGTTCAAATTGATTTACCCCTGTCTGTGGCGTCCTAATATTTGTTCGGTATGAGGTCCCTAGGGTTTAATACGAAGTATGCACACAATAACAAAGTCAGGGGCTAATTAATTTAAAGGTAATCAAAAATGCATCTAATACCTAGATAACAAAGGCTAAATGTGTGTGGTCATTTTTGTCTGTACATGTCTAATTTATTTGATATAATCATGAGATTTAGAGAACCAGACCAGAAGACCTTGAGAAGGGAAATGGGAAAGATGAAGGAAGACAGAGAAGAGAAAAAGGAACTATGGAATGATGGGAGAGACCGAGGAAGAGAGAGAGGAACTGTGGAATGATGGGATAGACCTAAGAAGAGAGAGAGAGGAAATGTGGACTGATGGGAGAAAGAGAGAGGAACTGTGGAATGATGGGAGAGAGAGAGAGGAACTGTGGAATGATGGGGGAGAGAGAGAGAGGGGAACTGTGGAATGATGGGAGAGAGAGAGGGGAGTGGGGGGGGGGGGGGGGGGGAACTGTTGAATTATGGGGGATGGTTATTTGCGGGCTGACGGGCTGCATGTATTTACCTCCTCGGTACTGGAACACTGTTGTCTTATTCATTCTGCTGGCCAACAGTAAGCTATTTTTATTGGATTTTGAAATTATTTCTACAACCTAAAGGAAGTAGAAATATCTCTTTTGACTCATAAAGAACCTTCCTAAACTGCATGAAATAATTGAAATATAGCTACGACAAAAATAGATAGACGTCACTGTGACTGAAAGAGTTAACGATACTAGAAGGTAGGAAGGGTCATGTAAATTATGACCGTGGTGCCCGAGGTGCATTTTGGTTGCATAATTTTTGCTCTTACACTGTATGTATGTATGTATGTATGTATGTATGTATGTATGTATGTATTTGTGGGACAAGGAGTACATACCTCAGAAATGGAAAGATGCAAATATTATCACAATTTACAAAAACAAGGGTGATAAATCTAATTGTAGCAACAGCAGAGGCATTTCTCTTTTAGCTGTGGCAGGGAGGGTCCTGTCAAAAATCATGCTTCAAAGACTTGACCAAAATTACTGAGGAAATACTGCCAGAGTCACAATGCGGTTTCCGTAAAGATCAAGGAACTATTGACATGATTTTTACTATACATCAATTGCAAGAAAAATGCAGGGAACAAAACAAAGAAATTTGTATAGCCTTCATTGATCTGTCAAAAGCCTTTGATACCGTAAATCGAGAAACATTGTGGAATATTCTCTATATCTTTGGCTGTCCACCAAAATGTGTGGCACTTGTAAGGCAGTTTCATGATAGCTTGACGGCGAAAGTCACTGCAGGAGGCCATGCATCAGAATCATTTGCTGTTAATGCCGGAGTCAGACAAGGGTGTGTACTGGCACCAGTCCTTTTCAATATTTTTTTAAATATGCATTATAACACTTCTTCATAGGACTATAGCAAACAGAAGTGGAATCAACATAGACTATAGACTAGATGGCAACTTCTTCAACATTCGTTGATTTCAGGCAAGAACAAAAGTTTCTATGGAAAATATCCTGGAACTTCAGTATGCAGATGATTGTGCTCTTGTAGCTCACTCGCCAGAGGAACTAGAAGTCGTGCTTGAAGCTGCAGCAAGTACTTACTCCAGAATGGGCCTGTCAGTTAACATCCAGAAAGCACAAATAATTTCTCAGTGGTCAGCTCAGATACCACCTGTGCAGCCAGTGTTCAGATTAGCAGGAGAGGAGATAGCACAAGTTCCTTCCTTCAAGTATCTGGGAAGCTTCCTGTCTGAAACGGCCAGTATTGACGGATGAGGTACAACACCGACTGAGACAAGCTGCAGCATCTTTTGGCCGCCTACAAGATAGAGTTTTCCAAAATAATCACCTGACTCTTTGTACCAAAGTGGCTGTATATAATGTTGTGTGTGTAACCATTTTGCTCTATGGTTGTGAGACATGGACGACATATAGACGCCATATACGACCCTTGGAGGCTTTCCACATCAGCTGCCTCCAGAAGATTATGGGTATAACCTGGCAGGACCGTGTTCCTTATATAACAATACTTGAAAGAGCCAACAACACCAGTATTGAGACCCTTATCATCAAACAACAACTCAGATGGGTTGGGCATGTCATCCATATGCCAGAGGAGAGACTGCCTCATAAAATACTATATGGGCAGCGACATGAAGGCCGCAGAGCAGCTGGAGGACCAAAATTAAGATACAAAGACAGTATAAAGAAAATACTAATAAGGTGCAATATACAACCAACTGTACCTGAAAACTTAGCATTAGATAGGCCACTATGGCGCTCACACTGCCAGCAAGGAACGAGGGAACTGGAACGTCAGAGGAAACACCACCAGCAGGAGAAGAGGGCCCGGAGAAATGCACGCCGGGAACAACCAGCACCTCCTAACCCAGACTACCAGTGCCCAGACTGTGGCAGGAGATGTGCATCACGGATAGGACTCTACAGTTATCGGAGACCTCACAACAAATGAATGCAGGAAGGGAACGTCATCATCGGACTACGATGGACTACCATAAGCATTTGTGGTATGCCACTGACGTTCCTCTAGTTAATGACATGTTTCCAATATGTTCACATGTTTTTTTTTATTATAATTAACTTGAATATAAGGAAATAAGACATTACATGACAAAATACCCCAACAGTTTACTGGTGGTATTCACTCTGTCTTCAAAAGTCGTGAACTACCCTTTTTGTTGTACGGTAACTTCAATATATATATGCAGTATATAGATAGATAGATAGATAGATAGATAGATGTGTAGATAGATATGATATAAGTACTTTAGATAGATAGATAGATATAATATAAGTACTTCAAAGGCAAGTTATATATTTACGTTTAAGTTGTAAAGTTCTAACAGGATTTTTGATCGTGACTGTACACCCCAACATGTTCACGTTTCTTCCAGCGTTGATGTAAACTTTATATATTTGTGTTTTTCAAATGTATGTATATTGCGCATACCTAGCAATGTAATAGATGTTTAACTTCGAATGCTTAGTACATGTTACTTATTGTTTTTTGTATTATGGTACTCCTTGTGTGTGTGTGTGAGAGTATATGTGTGTGTGTGTGTGTGTGTTTGTGTGTGTGTGAGAGAGAGAGAGAGAGATACATATATCAATACAGTATATATAATTAATTATATATATATATATATATATATATATGTATATATATATCCTAAGAGGGGAGAGATTGAGCAACTAGCAGTCATAGATATTATGTAGACAAGGACACAAAACGTTATGTATGAAGGAATCGTCTGAATAGGATTGAGCCATTGAGAAAGTAGTTGGTGTAAAAGGGGACACAGGAAGGGAGAACTAACACATTACGGATCATAACATTTATGATGAAATATATCGCCGGGAGTGTCGAGTGTGAGGGAAGGGATGGCAGAATTGCGTGCATACCAGAGCTACAACGAGTCACAAGGAATAATTATCATATAAAAGGCCTTGCGTTCCACACCAAAGAAATATTCTAAGTGAAAATAGACAGATTGTGTAGTGCAGTACATTAATTGCAGACTTTGTAAAACAGTACCCATGATATTCTTGAACTGCTCTACAGCAGAACCATTTTCAACTTTAGAGGAAAGTTTGTTACAGGAAAAACATGTCTTATACGTTAAAAAGTGTCCACACAATAGTAATGAACCCCATCAATGTTTACTTCCAACATGCGCGTTGTACGTCTATTGTTGTATTCCTTGAGGAAATTGTAGGCACCGATCGAGCAGAGTAATTACCCAGGGGAGGCTACATAAGCATATGATGGGGAGTTTCTGGAACTCCTGTTTCATTTGCCTAGTTTCCCCTTAATGTTTTTGTTTGTGCTTCACTTATACAGAGAGTAATCCAGCTAGCTTCGACAAGCACCTCCTCCTCAAGCTCACCACACTTTCCAATACACCTAAGAGATTTAAAAAAGAATAATGCGACTCTCACACCAGCCGTGGAGTACCCATGGGGGATATAGAGAGAGCGAGAGAGAGACGGGGGGCGCCATAATTGTCCCCCAAACCACTCAACCATCCACTGACAGCCCATCAAACTGCTCTGGGTCACTGCCTGACACTCTAACCATCAATTTATCTAACATTTGCGGTCTTTCATCTTACTTCTCCTCTGTCAAACACCACCTCTCCTCCAACAAACATGATCTTTTTCTCACAGAGACTCAGGTGTCTTAAAGAAATTCCCTGTAACTCCTTCTCTGTTTCCTCTTACTTTCTTTATCCTAGTTTCAGATCCAAAGGGAGATGTTATGAATATGATCAAAACATACTTCTTCGCTCGCTGGGCTAAATAATTTGAATGCGTATAGACGGATGTTGTTCCTCCTGTTATGCTCAAAAGCTGTTCTTCCATAATGACTGCCTCCCTAGAAAAATGCTTTCGTCTCTCTGTATCCTCTAACATCTTTCCTTCTTGCTGGAAGCCTGATCTAAGTCAACCTGTCCCAAAGAAGGGTAACTGCTCTCAATACTCTTAAAATAGTCAAATTGTTCTCATTCTTACATTTCTAAAGTGTTTTAAACTATTCCAAATTAAAAATGCCTCAAGCATTTGTCTTTCCATAATCGACTTTCAGATAGATAGTATGGTTTCCTTAAGGGCCGCTTTATGGGTGATCTTCTTTCTTATCTTGCTAACTCTTGGTCATCCTCCTTTCGGGACTTCAGCGAGACTTTTTATATTGTGCTAAGCATGTGTTTTTTTGTGCACCCCCTCCTTCTCCCTCATGTTTAGGCCCATTAGTGTTCACATTTCAAGACGTGCGTTAAATTAAAATATAGGGTGTATATAGTGCGGATGTAAATAGTTGGTTAAATCGAAGAGATAATTATGTAGATGCAGACATGCTTAGTTTGGGCTGGTTCAAAGGATGGATACTCAAAACGTGGTTTGACTTAGAAATGCACGAGATCAGGTTATACCATCAAATATAAAATGTTTAGCATCTTGACAAATTAATTAGGGCTACATGGAATACCGAAATTCGACCTTAATACTAAAACCCTACATATTAATGAAAACACTTTTTATAATAAAACACTAATAACATACCACTGTCCGAAAGTTGTCATAATTATGCAGTACCTGTCTCTAAACTATGTCAAGTGAAATCTCGTGATTATCATTGAAGAATGATGATGTTGACTCAGTACCGGTGCCGTCTTTGCAACTTTATTATGGCTACTAGTAGACGATTATATTCCATTTATAAAGGGCCTCCAGCAATTCAAAGGCTTTGAACTATCCCATGTAGCCCTCTTGACTACCACATGGGCTGGTCTATTAAAGTGAGAGCTGAGCATTCTCTGCCATACCCATAGCTTACTCTGACTGTTCCTTTTACTTATATATTCTCTAGATCTCAAGTGACGGCGTCTCTTACGTGGATTGACCTCCCTACTGCCAACCTAGAGGTTGGCAGACTGGGAGCCAAAGCGTCACATTTTTCCCTTCATAATTGCTGACGTAACAGGGCCTTGGGTAGGGCTTTGGTTTCCCGGGCGTTTCCGCACTCTCCCAAGGCCTTGGAGTGACCTCGGTCACCTGGGCTATATTAGTGGTAAGCAGGGAGGGTTCTGTTGGGGTAATCGGTTATGGCCTTGGCCTTGTTCAGGACCTTGGGCTGCGCGGCCATACAGCCTGGGGAACATCAACAACAACAACAACTACCACAGATATTTTTTTAAACTGCAGAAAATCATCTAAATAATGCTAGACTACAATTAAAAGGACGTCGCCGGTACAGAAAGAGTTAACTCCAAACAATTAATTAGGAAAGAGAGAGAGATATGTACATAGATTTACATAGATTCACTGACCACACAGACCTTACGATCCCAGCGAGGTGGTCAGGACTTAATTCTAGTAGAGATAGCTAACCCGAGAGTAAGGTACAGTGGAAGGAAAGGATAACAAAGCAGAAGGCTCTCTCCCCACCCTCCGTTCCCTCCGGCAATTGCTGTACATGAAGACAGTTCGTAGTGAATAACCTTGCAGATCTTGGTAACCGCCTGAAGCAATTTATAGAAAGTTAAAAAATGGAAAGGAAATTGCATGCAAACCTTCACCTGTAGTTATATATATACTGTGTGTATATATAGATTTGTTTTTCTCTTCCCCTCAGTTAGCTCTCTTCAACTGAAAGCAGTGTTCGTTACTACCATATCGTGTTATCATTGGTTATTACCTACTCCATCCCTATTTATCTGTGGTATGAGTCTAGATTTCTTTTAAATGCATCTATTGAGATACTATCTATTACTTTATTTGGGAGCTTATTCCACTCACTAATTAAACAGTGAGTGATTTTTGTGTTGTATCCAGGTTTGCCTTCTTACCTATTAATTTTAACTTGTTTCCTCTTGTAGAACCCTCTTTGGATATCTTAAATAGTTTATCAGGGTTAATGTTACTGAATCCTTATAAAATCTTAAAACACTCAATCAGTTGTCCTCTTATCCTCCGTTTCTTAAGTGAAAATAGATCGAGTTCTCTTGGTCTCTCATTATA
>JAGKTK010002148.1:0-19806 GCA_018397895.1 Paralithodes camtschaticus | reverse complement strand
TCTCTCTCTCTCTCTCTCTCTCTCTCTCTCTCTCTCTCTCTCTCTCTCTCTCTAAAGTAAAGTACTACATGTCGGATACCTAAATGAGAAAGCAAACTATTCGATGAATGGCACTCAGCTTAAGAATGTAAACAGAGAAACTGATCTGGGAGTAACAATATCGAGTAACCTAAAACCGAGTCAACAATGTTCAGAAGTTGTTAAGAAGGCAAACAAAATAATTGGCTTTATAGGCAGGTCATTTGAGCATAAATCCAAAGAAGTTATCCTAACCCTTTACAATTCCTTAGTCCGCCCTCTTCTGGAATACTGCGTTCAATCCTGGTGCCCTTATTACCAAAAAGATATAAACAAGCTAGAACGAGTTCAACGTAGAGTTACCAAAATGATACCTAGCCTAAAGAACAAACCATACGAAGAGCCTTAGAGAATTAAATCTATTTCCTTTAACCCAGCGCAGATTAAGAGGTGACTTAATTCAAGTGTTCAAAATCATCAAAGGCATCGACAATATGAACTGTAGTAAGTACTTCACTATCGACCAATCTAATTACACGCGGGGAAACGGTTGCAAAATTATTGGTAAATCTTTTAACTCACACGAATCTAAGAATTTCTTCTTCAATCGAGTTGTCAACTTGTGGAATGGGCTTCCCCGAGACGTTATAGACTGCAGCACCGTTGATTCATTTAAATTCCGCCTAGACAAATATCTCGCATCAAACCCGCGACTGACTGCGTTTGTAAATGAATAACTTTATCCTCCCCTCAGTTACTAACCCATATGTCCCCTACTAACTTCCTAGTCCTGCCACGTTAGTGGCAGGGCAGTAGTTCCCTTTCCAATGTTCCCTTACCCACTCTAAACCACTGTTTGGACACTTGATCCTCAGTGTTTTGGAGGACAAGCAGCCTAGAAGGGTCACTAGATCTGTTGTTGCTTGATTTCCTTTGTACTTTGTACTCTCCCACTAACACACACACACCCTCTCTCTCTCCATAGACATCCTTTACCTATATTTTAAAAATACTTTTGATAAAGTGCATCATTGCAGGGTAATGTCAAAATTGAGTGCACTATGTATCAATTCAGAGGTCAAAAATTGGAGAGAAAGTTGGCTAACAGGTAGACTAGAAAGTTGGCTAACAGGTAGACAACAACGAGTTGTAATCAATGGTGTTTCCTCTGAGTGGACTCCAGTCACTTCTGGAGTTCCACAGGGATTAGTCCTTGGTCCACTTCTGTTTATCATATATGTCAATGACATCGATATTGGTATTTTGAGTGTGACCTCCAAGTTTGCAGACGACATAAAGCTTGGAATGAATGTGAAGGACCCCAAAGGGGTTGAACAGCTCAGGATGGACCTCAACATACTGGGTGAATGGTCGGAGACATGGCAGATGCCTCTAAACTTAGTAAAGTGCAAGGTGATGCATATTGGCCAAGCAAATCTAAAGTCAGCCTATTCGCTATTGGGAATGCCTCTGGAAGTGACTGACTTGGAAAAGGATTTGGGTGTTCTGATTAGCAGTGACCTAAATTGTTCAAGCAGTGCATTGAAGTTGAGATGAAAGCTCAGAAATTATTGAATTATATTACAAGGCAATTTAAGCAAGGAAATAAGGAAATAGTCCTCACACTTTACAACGCTCTGATACGGTCTCTCCTGGAGTATGTTGTTCAATTCTGGTCTCCAGCACTCAGGAAAGATACAGAGGGACTGGAAAGAGTACAAGTTAGGGCTACAAAACCTATTCCATCGATTAGAAAACTGAGTTATGAGGACCAATTGAGAGCTCCTAATCTTTTTCCGTTAGAGACATGCAGACTACGAGGTCAGCTCATTGAAGTTTTTATATTGCTTAATGGGTTTGACAATGTGGATTATAGCAAAATGTTTACCCTCAATACGAATACAACACACAACCATGGCTGGAAATTAGAATTGAAAAGGTTCAGCACTAATATTTGTGGACACATGATTACATAATATATTATAAGATCAGTTCTACCTGGAACAAACTGTCCTCCGAAGTTGTAAACTTTTCTTAAGTTGAGCAGTTCAAGATAGTATTTTGAACACTCTGTAATGAGTGTAGTGCACTAAACAGTCTCTCTCCTTCCATTTTGGGTATCTCCCAAGGATGGACTGCAAAGTCTCTTGAGATACTAACTATTCCTTGTAACTCCCCTCCTTCCTCAGTTATCTGTTCTCCCTCTTCCCTGGTGTCTCCCTTACAGTAGGTGTCCCTCCTTTCACTTCCAGTATCTCCCCGGAATGGACCGCAATGTTTCTGAAATACTAACTATTCGCTGTAACTCCTTATAACTCTAACTCTCTCTCTCTCTCTCTCTCTCTCTCTCTCTCTCTCTCTCTCTCTCACACACATGCTCTCTCTCTCCCCATCATTCAGGAAGATATAGAGCGACTGGAAAGAGTACAAGCTAGGTCTACAGAGCTTTTTCCATCGATTAGAAGACTGAGCTATGAGGACCTTTTTAGAGCTCTTCATCTCTTTCCGTTGGATACACCCAGAGTACGAGGTCAGCTAATTGAAGTTTATAAAATAGTTAATGGGTTGACAATGTGGATTATAGCAAAATGTTTAGCCTCAATATGAATAGGACACTCAACCATGGCCAACAATTAGAATTGAAAAGATTTATCACTAGTATTTGTGGAACCTTTCACATATAAGATCTGGTCTACCTGGAACAAACTTCGCACAAAAGTTGTACACAGTTTTTTTCAGTAGAGCAGTTCAAGAAGAGAGTAGATCGTATTTTGCACACTCTGTAATGAGTGTAGTGCACTATTCAGTCTCTCTCCTTCCACTTTGTGTATCTTCCTAGGATGGACTGCAAGGTCTCGGAGATACTAACTATTCCTTGTAACTCCCATCTCTCCTCAGTTATCTGTTCTCCCTCTTCCCTGGTGTCCCCCTTGCCCTTGGTTCTTCACTTCCGGTCATCCATCTATCTTTGTGCCACCATCCTGTTAAACTAACTATTCAACCCCCCTGTCTGCCTACACTCTGTTTTCCCTTAATTTAAGATACCCTTGAGCAACGTTTCTATCTCATTCCCCCCCCTCCCTCCTCCCTTTCTCTCTCTCTCTCCATGTATGTAAAATGCTAGAAACACTCATAAGAGACAAACTCGTAAATCGCTTAGAGGAAAACAACATACTTTAAGATACTCAAAATGGTTTTCGTAATAAACGCTCCTGCTTAACAAACCTCTTAGACTTCTTCCACGATATCCTCAACCTATATGATGAGAGTAAAGCTGTAGATATTATATACCTTGATTTTCAAAAGGACTTTGACAAACTTTCCTACAAACGTTTACTAGTAAAACTAAAAGCTCATGGAATATAAGACAGTGTTGAAAAGGATAGAAAATTGGCTCAGTGACAGAAAGCAAAGAGTAGTCATACACGGTAAAGCATCCAAATGGGTCAATGTAAGTAGCGGGGTACCTCAGGGATCGGTACCTGGGGTCAATTCTCTTCTTAGTTTACATTAACGACATAAATGAGGGTCTCACCTGTACAATCTCAAAGTTTGCTGACAATACAAAAATTGCAAATAGCATACTCTCAAATGAACATGTTGAAGATATGCAACATAATCTAGATAAGTTGTCACATTGGGCTAAAATTTGGCAAATGTGTTTCAATGCAGATACATGTAAAGTACCCTTATATTGGAAACCAAAATGAGAAAGCAAACTATTCAATGAATTGCACCCCTCTTAAGATTGTAGACAGACAAACTTATTTGGGAGTAACACTATCGAGTAACCTAAAACTGAATCAACAATGTTCAGAAGTTGTTAAGAAGGCATACAAAATAATTGGCTTTATAGGCAGGTCATTTAAGCATAAATCCAAAGATGTAATCCTAATTCTTTACAATACCTTAGTCTGCCCTCTCCTGAAATATTGTGTTCAATCCTGGTGCCCTTACTACCAGAAAGATATAGGCAAGCTAGAACGAGTTCAACATAAAGTTACCAAAATGATACCTTGCCTAAGGAACAAACCATACTAAGGCAACGACAGTATGAACTGTAATAAATATTTCACTATCGACCAATCAAATTACACACGGGGAACGGTTGCAAAATTATTGGTAAACTTTTAACTCACACGAGTCTATGAATTTCTTCTTCAATCGAGTTGTCAACTTGTGGAATGGGATTTCCCGAGATGTCATAGACTGCAGCACCGTTGACTATTTTAAACTTCGCCTCGACAAACACCTTGCCTTAACCCTTCTTTAGCGGCTCACCACTTAAGTCGTATTTAATAAAGCTGGACTAACTGGCGGCGCTCGACATAGGTCGAGTGGCAATTTCAGCACGTAATGTTGCTGAGAGAGAGAGACAAGTGGTGGCAGGAGACTAGCGAGCGTATGACTGCTCCAGACCACCGCGGCGAACCTACTGACACGAATCTCAGCTCCCTCCTCCCTCTCTCACTCGCTACATACTCAATTATATGGGGAAAGTACCGAATTACATGCTTTTTGCACTCGCGTTGCACGGTTATTGCAAGAAAACTATCCATCATACAAGGATCGTTATGGTGTCATTCGAAAGCTCTGTTCATGCCCTTTCAGGGATAGATACTTGTTTTACGTTCTGGGTCTTATTTAGGCATGAAAATGATCACGTAAACAGCCCTATTTTGGCTAAAAACACCCCGCTGGGCGGTACATATAAATAAACCGCATAGGCCGCTNCTAACATCTCCTAATCCTGCCATGGACATTTGTCCCAGGGCAGCCTTCCCCTTTAATTTTTCCCTTACCCACTCTAAACCACTGTTTGGACACTTGACCATCAGTGTTTTGGGGGAAAAGCAGCCTTGAGGGGTCGCTGGACCTTTTGTTGCCTGATTTCCTTTGTACTCCACCACCACCACCACCACCACAATAATTTACATACAGTACATACATGGACTTACTTTCCAACTCAGCTCAGGCAGAGAGAGAGAGACTAGTTGGCAATGTAATTAGCCCGGTTATCTCCCTGACAGAAATATTTAGCAGGCTGCTGGAGAATTAGGAATTAGGTCCCTGGCTTAGGAGTGTATTATACAATATGTAATAGGAGTTTATAATTATGAACTGTGAAGGTACGTTTTGGATTATGTCTGCCATTGAGGCGAATTATGTATTAGGCTGCGTTAGAGAGTATTTGGAATTTGTTTAGGCATGCTAAATAATATAACAATTATATTCTTAATTATAGTCCGAATTAATTTCTAAAATATAATTACAATCAATTGTAATTACTACAAAGTAACCAGTTATGTTGAGGTGTGCCTGAACTATTTATTTGTATATTTATTGTATTTATTTATTTATTTGTTTATTGTTGTTAGTGAAGAACAAGCATACCAGTATCAATACTATTACAGACCATGAAAACCTAAGGACTTTCACCAGCCTGGTCATTGTAAACAAAACAATGGAAATAATGGAAACAGTAACTGATAATAAGACAGCTACCTGTGGGTAATGCACAACATACAGATAGACAACAATATTACAAGTTTCGCTAGCATTTCGTTACAGAGTTGATTTGCAAATACAAAACCCTGTTCTAAATATTATTTCTGTATATATATATATTTTTTTTTTTGTGTATATATATATATATATATATACACTATATATATATTGTTTCCAAGTCCGTACATCCATGTCGTGTTTGCTCTTTACTCTAATTATAGACGAGTATCTTATCTGGTTATGGAACAAGGTTCAGTACCATTAATTGCCATTACAACAGTCGCCTTTAAACTATTAAAACTATTAAGTTGTGTAGCACAATGAAATCAAGCAATAGTCTTTAGGGATGATTAGATATGCCCTTTTGTATTGACTGTAAGATAACTTGAAATACCAACTCTGTTTAGGACATGATAAGAATATTGGAAAGGTAGGACAAGTGATTAGATTTACCCTTGAATACTGCTGAGCCACAGAGATATTACACACAGGTCCTCATTAACGTCTTGGTGAGATGGAACATCAAGGGTAGAGAGAACCTATTCAGTAAACTCCATGGAATTTGTTACTGAAGGATAATCAGGACCTCGCGCCACCCCCGTGTTTACATAGGGAACAACTGGATTCAAAGGCTTGGGTAACATAAGAACATGGGAGTGTGCAGAAGGCTGATTAGCCCACACAAAGCAGATCCCTCTCACACTTAACACTAATTATGAGGACCGACCTCACCAAAACGGTCAGATATCAACACGAGATTACGGGGTTTATAGAGCGTCGATTGGCCCACACCCGGCAGATCCCCCCTCACACCCAACCCATCTTGATGGTACCATTCTTAACCCCTGTCAGACGGGGATGTTTGTAACTTCTACTACCTGGCAGGCGGGCATCAATTTACCCTAAACGAGCTTCATTCCATGCTCTTTTTCATGCATAAACAAGAGCCAGAGCGTAATACAATTATGTATCCGTGAAAGGGCGATAATAGAGCTTTCCAATGACACCTGAATAATTCTTGTACCACCACGGGTTCTCTTGCAACGATCATGCAACACGAGGGCAAAAGCCCTAAAATACGGTAATTTCCCAAGTTTTTTCCTTGTCTCGCGAGGCCGAGGTTGTGGAATATTGCAGAGGTGGTGTCGGTTGCGGCGCGAGGGCCGTGCCGAGCGGTCAGAGCCCGCCTATCGTCCTCCCAACGCGTGGACTCTCTCTCAGAGCCGATAAAGTGCTCAACATCCCTTGCGACATATGTTGGGCTCAGCAGGGGTGGGCATGGTTCTCTCACACGACATATGTCGGGCCCCACGGCTTGGGTGTTAATAGTACCAGACCGCCAACCCCAGAGGGAACATCACAACAGTCCACATATACCAGGTTCCTTTTTATACTGCAAGGTTAAACAAAGGCACAGGGTGTAATGAGACCTGCCTATATGTCTCTTCCCTAAGGGGGGGTGGGGGGAGGGGTGTTGAATATTGAACAAATTGTCTTTTTTACAATATTTATTATATTTACTTGCACTGGATACCCTAAAATGTTCAATGATCTTAGTGATCTTAGTTCCCGTAATGATAAAGGCTTTGTGACGTACAGTATGTACACTTAGAAACACTCTTTTATTGATTTTGATGATATTGCTTAAGAACATTATGCCAAGAGTTGATATTGTTAGTTTAACTAAACAGCAAATGAAAGAATGGGCAAAAGAAGAATATAACAGATACAAACTCTAGCTCTTCCCAAGCTTTCTGCTATCTAGCCAAAAATGTCTCTAATGATTTTACTTTTTCTTCTTTCCTCCTCTTTTCCACTCATACGACAGACACTACTGACACTACCGTCATTTCTTTCTCTGACAAAAGTAAGCTCTTCGCTCAGATATAATACATTGCAGTAGACAACATTATTGTGGGTGAAAACTGATCATCAATAAACATTGTTGGTACCAGCGCCATTTTAATCGCTAGTATAAGCCTTGCTATAATATTCATTTTTTTTTTTTTAAGAGACAATGAACGGAGGAAGGAAAACACAGATAAAACAAAAAGGTCCATGTGCCTAAAGGCATCCTCCATTCATAAAATGTTTGTAACAACTGGATTTAAACATTTGTAGATTGTAAGTTTGTGGAAAGCAATTCGAGGGAAGTGAATTCCAAAGAATAGTAGCTCTGGGGATAAATGAATTCTGATAAGCAGAAGTTCTGCATTGTGGAGGAGAAAGTGTAAATTCATGGGCGCTCTCAGCTGCCCTAGTTCTACGGGGAAAGATGTGGAGAGGCGGCACAATTGAAGCAAGTTCCTCGGAACAATTGCTGTGAAAATATCTGTAGAATAATGCAAGGGATGCAACGTTTCTTCGTATGGATAATGTAGGAAGGTCCTGTGTGATTGCAGGGTTATTGATTAATCTAATAGCTTTATTTTGAATTTTGTCCAACTGCCTCAATGCAACCACTCCACTTCCACCCCACAGAGGTGAACAGTAATCCATCTGAGAACGCACATGACTTTTATGTATCACGGCCAACTGCTCGTCAGTGAAGAATTCTCGAACTCTGTACAGGAGTCCCAGTTTTTTAGAGGCATTCTTAGCAATGCCTCTAACATAATGTGTCCAGCTCAAGTTAGTAGTTAATGTTACACCGAGAATGTCAATACTAGGGGAAGTGGGAATATTTACATCATTACAAAATATATGGGAGTCAGTGAGATTCTGTCGGTTAGAAAATTGAATGTATTTGGTTTTCTGTGCATTAAAGGAAACTAGATTCTTTTGTCCCCATCCATTAATTCTAGAAAGGTCCTGGTTCAGAGAAATTGCAGTGTTTATTTTTGAATTTATAAGATCGGGTTGGGTGAAAGAATTGGTAAATGTGAAGGAACTGTGGAGTGTTGAGTCATCTGCGTAGGAATGTATTGGATTATGAGTGGTAGATATGAGATCATTGATATGAATGAGGAACAGAATTGGGGCCAAAACTGATCCCTGGGGAACACCAGCATTTATTGAGTGAAATTGAGAATAAAGGCCATCTACCATTACACATATTTTTCTGTTATGAAGATAAGAAGAAATTAGTGGAACTAATGATGCAAGGCCGTAGTGTGACATCTTCGACAATAAGGATTGATGCCAGACTCTATCAAATGCCTTTGATATATCCAGTGCTATTGTATGTGTTTCACCATGTTGGTCTGTAGCTTGGTTGATTTGATGCGTAAGAAGGCAAAGAATGTCTGCAGTTGATCGACATCGTCTAAAACCATATTGCCTATCACTGATTAATTTATTATTCTCAAGATGCTTAATTATGTGATTATTTAATATAATTTCAAAGACTTTACCAAGAGTGGAAGTTATAGCTATTGGTCTGTAGTTTGATGGATCTGAAGAGGCACCTTTTTTAGGAACTGGATGGATGTTTGCTTCTTTCCAGGGTACTGGGAAGCATGAGGTATGAGTACACAGACGGAAAAATTTTGCCAATACAGGAGCGAGCACCAAGGAGCAATTCTTAAGTACTATTGGAGGAATTTCATCTGGACCAGGAGCCTTATCTACTGAGAGATTCTGCAAAATAGTTTTGACATGTCTGGTGTGGATCTTAAGTGAGGGAATTTCAGGCGAATTAAAATTAAGTACAGGGACATCTTGATTTATTTCATCTAAGGTTGAGTTGGTGGAGAAAATATCCGCAAGAAGGTTAGCTTTACCTCGTGGGTCACTTACAAGATTGCCAGTCGGAGATTTTAATGGTGGAATGGATGAAGCAGTAGTGAAGTTGGATTTAAATGAGTTAAGAGTAGACCAAAATATTTTGTTATCATTTGGATTATTTAGAAGTTTATTTGCCTGCTTGTGGAGAAAGTTTGATTTAGTTAGGTTTAATACAGTTTTGGCATGATTTCGGATGTTTCTAAAGTAATTAAAGGCTTCATGTGTTTTTGATCTTGTGTATGCATTGTAGGCTATTGCTTTTTGTTCAGTTACTCTAGCACAATTATGGTCAAACCATTTAGGTGAATTAGATCTTTTACTGTACTTTTGATGAGGAATAAAAGTTTCCATTCCAATTTTTACAAAATCTTGTATGTGGCTCAAGGTGGAGTGTGCATCATTAGAAAATAAAGAGGTCCAGGGAATATCAATAAAGAAACCTTGAAGACCCTCCCAGTCTGCCCTATCGTAATGCCATTTAGTCACCAAAACAGGTTCAGAGTGGGAAGGTGTGGTAGGTGATAGACAGGTGGCCTGTATCAGACAGTGATCAGAAGATCCAAGCGGGGACCTCACTGTAACATCATAATTTTCTGAATTGGTTGTTAAAAATAAGTCCAGTAGGTGGGAATTATGATTAGGATTATCTGGTACACGGGTGGGTTGGTTGACTAGTTGAGTGAGATTAAATGAGTCTGCAAATAGCTCACATTCAAGACCAGCATCATCAGTCCTGGCTGAATGAGTGAGCCATTCAACATTATGGACATTAAAATCGCCCAACACAGTGATTTCAGAAGAAGCATTTAAGTTGAGGACAAAATATACTGTTAGAAATGCATGGACATTTATTCTTATTCCATATGACAATATGTATTGCTCAGCATATGACGAGGTAAACTCGGAAAAACGATTATTTACTTTAACTATTGCTTTTGATTATCATAATTTCATATTTTACGATATTTTTTCGGTTTTTGTGTATAATGAGTTTTGCTCTTTCTGTGGATGTAAATACAGTAGAGGTGATAATTATGGGTTAAAACAGAGAGATAACTTGTGTTTATCGTCTCGCTACAACAACGAGAGCGGCTGATATGGAGCTGTAATGAAAAATAAATAAGTTTATAAGAAATAGATTTGTAAAAGAGTTGTGTTAAACAGTATTATACCTCTTGTGTATTAACAAGTCTTACTAAAGCAGTGTAGGGAGGTGTATGCACCAATATATACATTTATATACTGTATATTTTCCGTCCACCGTGTTTTCCACTGTCGTGACCCACCAAGCTTATCCATTGTTACAACACCAAACATAAACCATCTTTTATATTACCAGTATATTGAAACGGGAGGAAATTATAAAGCATTCCACTTAGCAACATTTTTGGTTGCTGTTGTGCTCTCTCTCTCTCTCTCTCTCTCTCTCTCTCTCTCTCTCTCTCTCTCTAACACACACACACATACAGACACACACATACACATACCAGCTCGTGGTATTCAGAACGCATTCAGAATATCCTAATTTTTCTCACCTTATTTCCTGCTACCATGGATGGCTGAACACGAACGGCGTTGCTTTTCCATTGCACTTACTACATATAATATTCTTGAAACCTAATTTGCAAGAAGAAAGGAAAGCGTTGGAAAAGCCTTAGAAGCAGATAATATATCAGCTGGAATTGCATAAGAAAGGAAAGACAGGAAGAAAACGTTTGAGTTGGGAGGATGAGATAAATGGAATATGTTGAAGGAGACTGTCACGAAGGAGGAATGCATCAGAGCCAAAATTGTTTGTTTCAACGTTCCAATGATATTTGAGGAATTTAATCTTTATCGGAACAGATTTATTGAGGTGGCCTGTAGTATTGCACATTTAATAACACATATACAATGCAGGATGACAACAAAAATAATGTATTATAACTCATAGAAAATATACTCCCATAATAATTCAGACTTCGCTTTAATTGGTTGAATAAGGAAAGGAAGAGATAAATGGAATGTAGAGGAGAAGGAGGAATATAAGAGAAAGAAGTAATGGGTACGAGAAGTAGGTTGGAGAAAGATAAATTGTTGGTTAGAATGATGTGTAAGAAGGACAGTAGAGAAAGAAAGGAAAGAGAGTAAGATATGTAATGACGAGAAACCCGCCGCTTGTGTATACTGTAATATGACCAAACGGAATAGGATAACGTAGGCTGTAAATCATGGTATGTTGGTTTCCCAGCTATCCCAAACTGAATTGTATCTTCTCATTAATGTTGTACCTAATATTCACATTTCGGAGGTTCATTTTGCTGTTCGAGGGTTCATAATTATTATTTGGCCAGGAATAATGTCTTAAAGTGAACATGTGAGACTAGAATGAACAAGAATATGATCATTAGAAAATACAACACGGGCATGGGAATATTAAATGTATAAATTACTCAAAAAATGCAAGAGAAGTGTCAGTAGAAAAAAAAAAAACATTTAATCATACGAAGAGCACAATTTTAATGGAGAGAGAGGGAGAGAGAGATAGATAGATACTCGAGATGTGAAAAGGGAATATAATATGGAAGATAATTTTCCAGAGAATGAAAGAATAATATAACAATATAATGGAAACGAGAGAGAAAAGGCGGAAGGTCGTATTATTTGTGGAATGTGGCAATAATGTCAGTGTTGCCGTCCAGGGGGTCACTACTTTCTTACTACTGCTGTTTCGTTGTTTACCTTTACCTTGCTTGGATGTTTATATTTTTACCCCTGGAGGATCATGACGCGTTCTGATAGTTTATTCTGGTTATCAATAGAGAATGTTAATGAGCTTAGGAAGGCTTTGTGGGAATTAAAGGAGTAAAGACTGTCTCAATTATTATCCCTCTGACTTCCATATAGGCTACCCTTACTAATTCGAATAACACATTTAAATAATAGCCAGAAAACAGTAAAGAAATGCGTATTGGATCTTGAAAGGGATAACCGTGAGTCTTGTTTCCTTCCGAACACCTTCATGATTAATCCGTCAATTTATTTAATGATAAGTAAAGCTAGATAATTCAATATTACCCAAGAATGATTTTTTTTTTCTATGTGAGTGAGGGAGACAAAAGGCAAAACTGCCTGTAGCGAGTGCCTCCCCCAGAGTTGAAAGAGTGACAGGGCCAAAGTCAAGGGACGTTCGAGCCAAAATGCCTGGACAAACGGAGTTTGAAACAATTTAAGTGATAGAAAGAGGGAAAGACTGATTCTGGGAGAGAGTTCCAGAGCTCAGCAGTTGAATAGGAGAAAGTCTGAGAATAGCGTTTCACCTCTTGGGTTGGAGAGTTGCACAGAGTAGAGGTGGGATTGTGCTGCAAGACGGGTACTACGTACGCTACATAGAGGAGGTGGTGTACACTGGGAAAGCTCTGAGGAACACTGATTATTTTAGTAGCGATAGCATAGCGAGAGAGATGCAACATTGCGGTGAAGAGAGAGAGATTGCAGAGAGTTGGTGAGAGGACGGGGTTAATGATACGAACGGCTTTCCTTTCTACTTTGTCTAGGAGTGCGGTGTGAGAGGATCCTCCCCATACATGTGAACAATACTCGATACAAGGACACACTGTGCCCCTGTACAGAGCCAGAAGCTGCGCAGGGGTAAAGAACCCCTTGAGGTGGTTGAGCACACCCAGCTTCTGGGAGGCTGCCTTAGCAAGACTGGTAATATTGTCCTTCCAAGTGAGAGCAGAAGAAAAGGAGACACTGAGAATATTGAGAGAAAATGAAGGATTGATTTTTGTATTGTTGAAGTGTAATGGATAATACTCTGGAAGTTCCGAACGGGTAGTAAGAAGAAGAAATTGGGTTTTGGACAAATTAAAGGTAACAAGGTTTTCTCTGTCTCAATAGTAGTTATGTTTGTCTTTGAAGGAATGCTGGCTGGGGCGTTCAGGAAAACTAATGGAGTAGTGTAAGGTAGAGTCGTCTGCGTATGAATGGATGGGACTGGAGGTACAGTTGAGAAAATCATTCATGAAAATTAGAAAGATAATGGGAGATAAGACAGAACCCTGAGGAACACCGGAGTTGATAGGATTAGAAAGTGAGTGATGGCCGTCCACAACCGCAGCTATGGAACGGCCGGAAAGGAAATTAGAGACAAAGGCACAAATGGAGGGGTAAAAACCGAAGAAGGGTAGTTTAGAAAATAAAGATTTGTGCCAGACTCTATCGAAGGCCTTCGATATGTCTAGTCACTAGGGCAATAGAAAAGGTCTCACTGAAGTCCCGAAAGGATGATGACCAAGAGTTCATAAGAAATGAGAGGAGATCACCAGTAGAGCGACCCGGGCACAAGCTAACTTTTTTAGATGAAATTTTTTACCATAATGAGAGATTGGGAATACAACATCATAAATAGCTCCAACATCTTGGCAACACCAAGCCTGAAGTTTTGTTATTGTATGATAACATTTACCCTATTAAATATTGTTTTTCTCGGGTCAAATCATGCTCCGCGTGCGGGTATTAATTAAAATCCCGCACTGTACACATGTCCGTCACCCCAGTATAAACAAAGCAATTTACAGAGTTTTTTCCCCCATTTTGGGGGGTTGTTTTGGTTACCTTTCTGCAACCAACTGGTAATCCTCTTGGTAGTCGGCAGTGGGGGCCCTAAATATACCAAAGAGCCCTAAAACTGACTGCTTATGACCCTATTTTCCCACTGACACTCAGTATCGTTCAGCTTGTTTTCTCAAAACGATATTTATCGATATTAAAATTGTTGTAGCTTAACTATTTCTTGACAGAATTTATTGCAAGTGGTCTCATGGCAAAGGTGACACTTTAAGGATTAATTTTGTCTTTTTAAAACTTCTTGTGTTCAGTTGACCTCTTGCGAGTTTCAGGCTATAAGAAAGTTGTAGTTATAGGCATCGATATTTAACACTCCACGAGCGGCTAGGTCGGTAACTTCTGCTACCTGCCAAGCGGGTGATTTTACCCTAAACTAGCCTATTTTCCGTGCTCTTTTTCATGCATGAGCAAGAGACAGAGCGTAATACAATTATGTATCTGTGAAAGGGCGATAATTGAGCTTTCCAATGACACCAGAACCATCCTTCTACGACCATGGGTTCTCTTGCAATGATCGTGCAACACGAAGGAAAAATCCCTAAAATACGGTAATTTCCTTACATAATTCCCTGTCTAGCGAGGTAGTGGGTGTGGGTGTGTGTGGAGGGGAGGGCAGTCGCGGCGCGGGAGCCGTGCCGAACGGTCAGAGCCAACCTTCGCTCCTCCCACCACTCGTCTATCTCTCAGAGCCAATTATGTGCTCAAAATTGCATACCGCCTTAAGTCGGGCCCCGCCACATAGTCCTTGGTTCTCTAGACCGCCTTAAGTTGGGCCCCGCTAATAAGGGGTTAACAGAATTACTAGCCTAATTACGGTTGTAGTGCATCTATAAATACACACAACCAAATTCACTATAATCTCTAACCATAAGATTGTTGTTTTGTTATTGTATTTCTGTTTTATATCGATGTTTACGGCACCAACTTCCTTATAGCCTGAAACTCGCAAGTGGTCACTTGAGTTTGTTTCACAGGTGTTATACCCATCTGAAAATTAAAAAAAAAATGCAAGAGATAAAAATATTCATAATTAAATTATTCTTAACAGTAACAGGTTTTTAAAAAGATGAAAACATTGTTCAATAGTGTTAGTAAAATGCATGGTCATTTGAGGCATGTCAGTGTAAAGATAACTTAGTTATTACACCCAGAAAATCTGCTAAATAATGTTGTGAAACAATCAAAAATATTAATAAAAATGAAAAGCATGAAATTCATTGGGAAGAATTCTTATAGTATGTCTAATAATCTCTGAAAGTTTCATACACAAATAATAATATTTACTTGATCTTGGCTCAAAAGGTAGTTTGTGTCCTTAAGGAAGCCAGACTGGTGATCTGAGAGTAGATTATGAGAAGAGAAATGCTTAAGAAAGGGTTAAATACTGTATTCTTTAATTATTCCAGGATTCTGTTTTGTATTGAACATCTGCAAAATGAATCAGCCTTGACCCCCTATGGTGCTGCGAAAGGGAACCCCTATTGTAATAATTAAATCTACTTATTCATCCAAATTATTTTTATTGTCGTATTTATTTGCTTATCTCGAATATACTAATAGAGTGGGGGATAAATCAACAGTCATTTAGAAGTTCGTATACTTCATTTAACAAACTTGCTACTAAACTAATAACTGTTTCTCTGTTCGGGCCAAGATGAGTTCAAGACACGGATTGAATATTACGTCGACCCAACATAGGTTGTACTTTGGAACCCGAGAACTCCCGTTACTCCCTATATGGGTTCCCGATATTCAGGTATTGACTTAAGTCGGCTTCGATCCAAAGGCACGTTATTAGTTTCTAAAATAATATGTTTTTTACCGAGCCCTGCTGTGTCTACTCCAGAGACCAGGGCATTAATGAATCATACATTTATTCACTTATCTAAACAAGAGTTATATTTCTAAACTAAACTTCGAAATTATATACTTTTACCGGGCCTACTATGTCTACTCCAGAGACCAAGGCGTTACTACATAATTATGACCTTTCAATTAATATATCCTCTTAACCATATACAATACATTTACTCATATGACAAGGGCGTAGTTACAATTTTACCTCAATTGCCCTTCTAAATACTCTTTGATTATATAATATCCTTGTTACTTCATACAATACATTTCTTCTAAATGACCAGGGCGTTGTTACAAGTTATCTCGATTGCCTTGTCTAAGTACTCTTGGATTATATATACGCGTAATCGTATTACAAACAATTTATCTTCACATATATCACCTGGTCAATAATAATTCTTAACCTAATGTAAGCAGCACCTCAAGAACTCTACATGGACAAGGTTCTTCGTTTTTATCCCTTCTACATAGATTCTTATGATTACAATATTATCCTGGACTTAACACCCGTAACGCGCAGACCGAATATTCCTTTAACTATGATAACAGATAATGTTTCCTTTATAACCGAAGATTTCGCTGATCACACGGACTAGTGTCCTTCCTACCTATTTCTCAAACTAAAGCTAGTCTAATGGCAACTAATATTTATTGCCCTGAGCCTTATAGTTGCATGTCTATCCTCAAGAATGATCCCCTTTTACTTTACTATTAATATATATGTGCTGTCCTAGCAGATCCTATACTAGCTATAACTAATCTTTACTTTGTGTTTGTAGACCTGGAGAAGGCCTTTGATAGGGTGCCTAGAGATGTTGTGCAGTGGGCTATGAGGAAACTTGGTGTGGAAGAGTGGCTGGTGCGTGTGATAATGAAGATGTATGAGGATTTGCGAAGTGCGGTGAGGGTGAAGGGTGTACTGAGTGATGAGTTCGCAGTCCGTGTTGGAGTCCATCATGGTTCAGTGTTAAGCCCCCTCTTCTTTATTATGGTCTTGGAGGCACTGTCTAGAGTTTTTAGAGGCGGACTCCCGTTGGAACTGTTTTATGCAGACGATTTAGTCCTAATAGCTGACAGTATGCAAGATGCTGAGGCCAAATTCAGAGAGTGGAGAGAGGGCATGGCGAGCAAGGGTTTAAGAGTCAATATTAACAAAACCAAGGTTATGCATTGTAGATTGAGACGAGCCAATGTGGAAAAGAGCGGTGCATACCCATGAGCAGTGTGTGGAAAGGGAGCGGGCGTTAACTCAATTCAATGTAGCATCTGTCGATGTTGGGTACACCATGGGAGTAAGCACTGTAGTAGAATAAAGGGGTCCCTGCCGAAGGATAAGTCAGAAATAGAGAAATTTGAGTGCGTAGTGTGCAAAGGCGAGCATGTGTTAACACCTTAAGAGCGGCCTAGGCGGTAATTTCTATGTACCGCCCAATGTTTTTTTTTACCATAAATGGGGTTGTTTCCGTGCTCTTTTTCATGCATAAACAAGACCCAGAGTGTAATACAAGTATGTATCCCTAAAAGGGCATAAATTGAGCTTTCCAGTGACACCCGAACCATCCTTCTACAATCACTGGTTGTCTTGCAACGATCGTGCAACCGAAGGGCAAAATCGCTAAAATACGGTAATTTTCTTACATTATTACGTGTGAAACGAGTGAGAGAGGGTGGAGTACAAAGGAGTACATCTCAGTAGCTCCACGGCCACCGTGGCGAGAGGTCAGGAGGTAATCTACGCTCCTCCTACCGCTCCGCTCTCTCTCAGAGCACATTACATGCTCAAAATTGCATTCGACAATAGCCGGGCCCCACCCATAGGCCCCATTTATTTCACTCGACAATAGCCGGGCGCCGCCAGTTAAGGGTTAAGTGATGATCCTGTGGCTGTGAATTTTGGAAATGAATCTTTGGAGCTGGTGAACAAGTTTTGTTACCTAGGAGATACCATCTCTGCCAGTGGTGGGGCCGAGGCTGCCACTGTTGCTAGAATTAGGTGTGGCTGGGGGTAGTTATTATTATTATTATGTGTTAGAAGTGCAATGACGTATGCCTCAGAAACATGGGCCGTTAAAGTAGAGGATGTCAACAGAATGGAGCGTAATGAGATGAGAATGGTGTGATGGATGTGTGGGGCCAGGCTACAGGATAGAATAACAAATGTTTAGCTGAGGAGACGTTTAGGTATAAAGAGTATTAGTGAGGTGATGCGCACAAGTAGACTGGGATAGTATGGACATGTGGAGAGAATGGATGAACAAAATTGGGTGAAAAAATGCAGGTCTGTAATTGTGGAGGGAGCTGCACCAAGGGGTGGACCGAGGAAGACCTGGGATCAGACTATATGCGCCGATCTCAAATCCAAGAACTTGACAAGTGAAGCAGCCCTTAACAGGGTTGCCTGGAGAGCCGCCATTAGGACAAGAGACTGAAACTGTACTTATGTGTGGAACACTCAGTCTTAACATTTTATGTATGTATGTATGTAATCGGCATGGAAACTTCTCTAACAAGAATAACTATTTCCCTCTTAACACATCATAATTTTATTTATCAACAAAAGTCTAGTATCTTTTCTCTTTAGTCTGTCCTATAAGGACACATCAATTATTATGGAACCACAGGGTTAGTCAAGCATTTTCTCTCTTTCTTTAAGTCTGGTTTGGGCCCAATATGGGTCCTTTAAAAATATATATTTATGGTATACTGTTAGGTGTGTACTGGAACAATTTCACCACCTCAGAGCTGGCCAATAGCTCTTCTGGAAATTCTCGCTCCCGTCTACTATCTGTCGTCCCTCTTGAATCGCTTGGCTGTAAGTATGCAAGCCTGCGATGTGACGGCAGGCGGCCGGATACTGAAGGTGTATCCGCCTAGTAGGTGAGAGCGATGCTAGGCCTGAGGTGGTCTTTACTGGAACATTTGATGAGGGCTGGGTGGCTGGAATAAGTGGTTCCGAGTTCCCTTTGGTGCCCAAGCGAGAGAGAGGAAGTGGGTTGCAAGATACACACCCAGTGGGTTCCGAGGTATGAATGACCGCTGCAGAATGAATGAATGAATGAATGAATATAGAAAAGGTGGGTGAAGGTGAAAGAAGGGAAGTTTTTATTGGTTAAGTAGGAGAGACAGTGGTAATAGTGAGAGAAATAGGGTGTCGGGGCTTGACCCAACGTGCGTGAGTTGAGTAATTGGGTTGGGGTTGGATTGTTTTTGTTAGAGCAGTTACTTTACGGAGATTCAGGATGGCTTGCCAAGAAGGGGGCTGTGGATGATGAGAGCAAAATTTTGGATGGTATAAATCGAAAGTGCTTGCTTATGGGCAGGAGGAAGTCTACTGGAGAATTGGTTTTAATCATTTATGGTGGTAATAATACGAAAATGGTATAGAGGGGGGAGTTTGACCGCTGCAGCCTCGTCCACCCCCTTAATATAGTCACGCCTCCCGCTCTCCGGTGCTGTGATTGGCTGAGCCGGCCGTTCGGCACCCCGCCCGTCTTGAATTCTCTTTCGCTTCGCCTCCACTCTTTTCTCTTCATAATATGTTCCTGGAAGCTGGTTGCAAATGTCTTTTAGTGGCTTACGGGAGTAGAGGGCTGGCACTGATATATTAGACCCATTGCAACCAGAGGAAACGGCCGGTGAAGAGAGCGAGAGCAAGTTTAAAGGTGTGGCGGCACACGTAGCCGTGAGGCTTCTGATTGGTCGGCTGGGAAAGCGTGGCATGTTTATGACGTGAGCCAAAAGTGTCAAACTCAGCTGATGAAGAGATAAGGTAAAAGGGGGCGCGTTGATTGGTGGAGGGCCTTTTTACTTTAATTATTTTGTATTTTTACTTGGCCTTGACTCCCTATGGTGCTGTCAGAACTTATTATTAGCCTATTACTAAGAGCTACTAACATTACACAAAGTAGCCCAGGTGTTAGAGGCTGGATTGTTTCCACCACGGGCTTTAATGGGATTTAATCAGCAAAAGAGAGAGAGAGAGACGAGAGAGAGAGAGACAGAGAAGTTATGTTATGGGTTGCCAGTTACGAGCTCCACAGGATATTACTATCAATGTAACACCCTACCTCTTTCTTCCCATACAAA
>JAGKTK010002147.1:51673-64675 GCA_018397895.1 Paralithodes camtschaticus | reverse complement strand
CCAACTACTCTGGCTATATGGGAAATTTCTTATTGTTTGTCAACAAACTTATTACAACCTGTACAGGGTGTGAATACCCTGGTTAGTTGGTAATAAATTTGTTGACAAACAATAAGAAATTTCCCATATAGCCAGAGTAGTTGGCCATCTTCAGTTTAGCCGGCAGTGCATAATTTCACTGAAAATTGTATAAATAAAGATCATGCAATTTCAACAAGAGCATTAACAATACAGTATGATGTTACATATCAGAAAGGGTCCGATGAAAGAAGCCAGAAAGACCAAAGGCTGGATGCTCAAAACATATTTATCGCTGTATCCTAAATGCCGATACAGTATCAATATTCTAGCACTATTAGTACTCAAACATTAAGTCATAAATGTGTAGTATAACTTATGATAAAATAGTTTTCCTGAGTAGGAAGTTATGACATCTTAGGCAATCTGGCTTTCACCTTGCCATAACTTAAGACATCTTTGAGTATCTTGGCTCAGGCCTACAGTTTGATAATAACCATTCAGACAACAATGAGGCCACTCGTCACTCACCTGTTCAATCTGCCAGTCATAAGCTTCAAACGAGTGACTGGATCCCCTCAGTCCAATCTGTATGGTGTTGTGTGGGTCGATAAGGTCTTCCTCCAGGGCTCGGCGGAAGGGAGTTCCATGAGTGATCTTCTCCCCAAACATTGTGTCGGAGACGTCACCATGGGCATCAATGTGGATCAGAGCCACTCGACCATGGCGCTCCTGTAAAGTTTCATGATGATCTTTGAATAGAACCTAAAGGCCAGATTAATAAATATGCTTTAGATAACACACCCACATTTATGTCAAAAAAATTTCAAACCATTATTACTGGACATGTACTTAAGATATTGTATATGCATAAAAACATAAATTTAAAGACAGAGTGCTCCACACAAACTGCAGTTCCCATTTCATGTTCTAATGGCGGCGCACCAGGCAGCCCTGTTCAGAGCTGCCTCAGTCGTCAGGTATTTTTAAATTCAAGATAAGACCATAAGGTTTGATCCCACATCTTTCTTCCTCTGCCCCTTGGCGCACCTCCCTCCGTGTTTACGGACTTGCATCTTTTCACCCATTTAAGTTCATCCATCCTCTCCACATACCCAAAACATCCAAGCCTGCTGATACGCATGTCCTCACTGATACTCTTAATACCTAACCGTCTTCTCAGCTCTTCACTAGATATCCTATCTTGCAGTTTGGCCCCACACATCCATCTCACCATTCTCATATTGTTACATTTCATTCTGTTGATATCATCCACTTTGACAGGCCACGTTTCTGAAGCATATTTCACATATGAAGCGTACACCTTTCTGCAAGGGAAGAGGGAGTCTTTTCATGGTTAGTAATGGCAGCAGTTCTCTGAACTTTCCCGAACCGTATCTAATTCTGGCGATAGTAGCAGCCTCGGCTCCACCACCAGCAGAGACGGTATCTCCCAAGTAGCAAAACTTGTCTACCATCTCCAGTGACTCATTGCCAAAGTTAACACTCTCAAGCCAGTCATTCAACACAACATCACCTTTGCATACTATAAATAGATTCTAGTACAGTACATCGCTTCTTCAGGCTCTGGAGAATAAACAAGGGTGAGAGAAAACTTTCCTTTGACGGATTACAGGGCTTTAATTGTATACCTGTACTACTACATCATTACAATTACCAGTGATATTGATAGTTTTCCAAAGCAGGGTTCGACTTAAAAAAAAAAAAAAAATCACAAAGTAGCATGCTGTATATGGTTTTCACTCTCTTATTGGTAATGGTAGTTAGTGATTCATATCGAGTGCTGTATAAGTTTACGATATCATCTTGTCAACTCAAGTCATATAATTGATTACAAATTGTTAAAAGGATTCTTGGTTTTTCAGACATACAGTACCTTGATAGCCTGCAGAATAGGATATGTTAGAGTGTGGTCACCTCCCAAAGTCAAAGGTACACATGATCCTTCTAAAAGCTCCTGGTATTTTTCTTGTATATTGCGACAGGCATCCTTCAAGCTGGGATTAAGTTCAGGGACTGAGTTAGTAATGGGAAATAAGTGGAAATAGAATAAGAGAGGACTAGTAAGTGGAAAAAGTGGTCTTGGAATTTCAACTTAAAATACAATTTTAACAAGGTGGTTAAAACCTGTAATTTGCACAACAGAAGTGGGCTATGAGAAAACTCAGTGTAGAATAATGGCTGGTTCGTGAGATAATGAAGTTGTACAAAGACTTAAAACGGTATGTGTACTGAGAGAGAGGTTAACCCACTGAGCACCAGGCAATATAATATAAATGTTCACTCCACGCCCGGCAGGTTGTAAAAAATATAAAAAATTCCAGAAAACACCTGGAATGGGTTAGAAATGAAGGAAAAACATAAAAAAAACGATCCCCTAAGTCATTAAGGAGTCCTACAGGGCGCCTGAAAGTCGGAATTAACATGGGGAAATGGGTAGGCAAAAGAAATGCAAAACGCACGCAGCTAGACTTTGAGGGTTTTCAACAATCGTCATTGTTGCGTGGGATAGTTACGCAGTTCCCATACAAATCTGAGCCCTCTAGGTGCCATAGGACTGGAGTAATTAACCGTGGCGCACTCTATGCGGCGCTGGGGTTTAGCGTTACATATATTGCCGACGCATAACGTGCGTCGCTGGTACTCGAGGGGTTAATGATAAGTGTTGGAATCCACCATGGCTCTGTGTTAAGCCCATTTCTATATATGATGTTCCTGGAGGCACAGTCTATGGATTTTAAAACTGCTCTCCCTTGGAACGGCTATATGCAGATTACCTAGTCCTTATTACAGATAAATGTACAAATACAATAACTAGAGGGGGGCATGGAAAATACGGATAAAACTAAAGTCATGCACAGTGGAGTAGGGTGGGAAAATATAGAGAGAAGTGGTGCACACCGATGTGTAGTATGTAGGAAAGGAGTGGGCATGAACTCAATTCAATGTGCATCTGTTGGTACTGGTTACATCATGGGAAGAAGCGCTGCAGTTATATATAGGAACCACTGTTGAGGAAGAAGTTAAAAATTGAGAAATTTGTATCTGTAGTATAGGCTACATACATAATTTTAAAGATTGAGTGCTTCACACAAGGTGCAGTTTCAATCTCATATACTAATCAAGGCAGACCTATTCAGAGCGGTCTCACTTGTCATGTTTTTTTTAAATGAAATAAGATCGTATGGTCTGATCCCATGTCTTTCTAGATCTACCCCTCGGTGCAGTTCCCTCTATCTTCAAGAACTTGCACCTTTTTACTCAGTTAGTTCATCCATCCTCTCCGCATACCCAAACCTAATCGTCTCCTCAACTCTATCTATCTATCTATTGCCTGACGCCGTGATCCCCGAAGGGGTGGCCACGAACGAACCGCCCCCATGCACCTCTGTCCCCAGTCAGTCGATGCCCCTCCCCCCAACCAGCACCGCCTTCGTTCATGTACTTCCTCATTGATTATTAAAATTGATTTTTAAAATTAATTGTTCTTGTTAAAAGAGTACTCTTTATTTAAATCTGTTGTTGCTTCTTCATATTTTGCAATTATTTTTCTTTATTACATACATAAAATACATAAATTTTACAACTGAGTGCTCCACACATACGTGCATCTATTCATTGTCGATAGTATCAATTGCTTGCTTTTGCGATTTCCTTAGTTTATTTGTACGATAAATGTAGGTTATTTGTAGGGTAATTATTGATTGGGTCACTTGAGGCATGCTATGCTTACAGGTACCTACCCGATAGCACTATCGTTAGTGAGTGCTATTTGTATTTTGTACTATTGTTAATGTCTTGTCAGGTTGCAAATTTGATTTCATAATATTTTGACACTACTGTAATTGTAGTTTCTTTATTCATGCAGAGTTTAGTAAAATTTACCAGAAGGTCCCGGACTTCCCAACTTGACTAATTCCTTGAACGTGACGATAGTGCGTTATGTGTGCGATTAGTTTGCTTGGGAAACAGATTAACTTGCTCATGTAGTAATGTACACCCTATATGGTGGATTGTGTTCTTTTATTTATAAATTATTATTTTGCTTAAGCGTTGTTTCCACATAGCGATTTTGATTATTATTTTTTTTTCTTTTTACTGTGTTCGTCCTAGTTTTGGTTTGTTTATTTTGCAAGTTTTACATTATAATCCTATCTTGCAGTTTGGCCAAACACATCAACCTCACCATTCTCATTTCACTACGTTCCATTCTGTTGATCAATATCATCCGCTATAACAGGCCATGTTTCTGAAGTATGCAATGAATGGCCTGACCAAAGTGTCAACTTTTGGGCAGGTGTGTCGCTGGAGCGGGTGAATAAGTTTTCTTACTTGGGACCTACTACAATACTTCTGCTGATGGTGAGGCTGAAGCTGCCACTATCGTCAAGGTCAAATGCTGTTGGGGAAAGCTCAGAGAATTGCTGCTGATCCTGAGTCACCATGAAAGGACTCCCATTTCACTTGAAAGGAAAAGTGTATGCTAAGTGTATCAGAAGTGCAAATTACTTAGCTTCAGAATTGTGTCCAGTCAAAGTATAATATTAACCCCTTGAGGCGCAGAAGATACTTACAATAAGTTACATGATCGGTAAGTTAGGCTTAGGCTGGCAACGGACATAACCCGCCCCCTCAGAATTGCCCCGGGGACCATTCCTAACACTTTCTCCCAAGTATTACAAGGGGGTAGGATCCAGTGAGAACGAAGAAATGGATAGGTGACGAGCAGGGCGGGTTTAGGAAGGGAAGAGGATGTGTAGATCAGATTTTTACCCTGAAATGTGTTGTGGAGAAATATCTGGAGAAGCAACAAAAGCTGTATGTTGCCTTTATGGACTTGGAGAAAGCCTATGACAGAGTGGATAGAGAATGTATGTGGAAAGTACTTAGAATATATATACGGAGTAATAGGCAAATTGCTGAAAGCAGTGAAGAGCATGTATGAGGGTGCAAAGGCGGCAGTACTTGTGGAGAATAAGCAGAGCGAGTTCTTTGATCTGAATGTTGGATTGAAACAGGGGTGTGTAATGTCCACATGGTTGTTTACTGTATATACGGATGGAGTCATGAAAGAAATACAAGGAAGAGCAGTGGATGTTGGTGTGTCGCTGATAAGGGAGGGAAACGAGTGGAAGCTACCTGTACTGCTGTTTGTTGATGATACAGTTCTGATGAGCGATAATGAATGGGAGTTGCAGGGTCTGGTAAATATGTTTGGAACAGTGTGCGAAAAACGGAATCTGAAGATAAATGCGTGGAAGAGCAAGGTTATGGTCTTCCAAAGGGGTGAAGCCACAGAGTGTGAGATGAAGTTGAATGGTCAGGCTATGGAGAATGTCAGCTCATTTAAATATCTGGGCAGTGTGCTGATTAAAGATGGGAGTATGGATGAAGAAATGCGGGAGAGGGTGCAACAGGGGAAGAGGGTTGTAGGAACGCTGAAAGCAGTAACAAGAAATAGGGTGGTCAGCATGGAAGTGAAGAAGTCCCTGCATGACAGTGTGGTAATCCCGACACTGACTTACGGAAGCGAAGCATGGAGGTTGGTGGAGAGACTCAGAACAAGAGTGAGAGGGGTGGAAATGAGTTACTTGAGAAGTGCGTGCAGTTACATGGAGGGATAGACAGACGAATGAGGAAGTAAGAGGGAGGTGTGGTGTGGAGGTAGATGTGCTGGAAAGTGTGAAAAGGAACACCTTGAGATGGTTCGGCCATATGGAACGTATGGGAAGCGAGAGAATGACTGAGAGGGTGTACGAGAGCGAGGTGGAAGGATGGAGTGAAGAACTAAATGAATGAAGGAGGTGCTGGTTGGGAGGAGGGGCGTTGACTGACTGGGGACAGAGGTGCATGGGGGCGTTTCGTTCGTGGCCACCCCTTCAGAGATCACGGCGTCAGGCAATAGATAGATAGGATCCAGAGTCCCCGGTGTACCTCACCAGAACCAGCTGTAGGGACGCACCCCGTGCGCGTACACCGCACTAGGTTCAGAGAGCTGCAACTAGGATGATACCAGAACTGAGAGAATTACCATATGAGGAGAGATTAAAGAAATTAGATTTACCATCTCTAATGGATAGGAGGGAGAGAGGCGATATGATTATGATGTACAAATGTGTGAGAGGACTCGAAAAGGTGGACAAGAAGGGTTATATTGTGAAAGATAATGGTAGAACTAGGGGGCATAGATATAAATTAATGAAAGGAAGATGTAAAGGAGATGTGAGAAAGTATAGTTTCCCTTACAGAAGTATAAGTAAGTGGAATCAGTTGGAAGAGGAAGTGGTGTGTGCCAAAAACATTCATATTTTTAAGGCAAAGTTGGATAATTGTAACTCAGGAAGCGGGACAATACGAGCCTAAAAAGCTCAACTCCTGTATACTACAAATAGGTAAATACAAATAGGTAAATACAGCTGGCCTGGTATTATACACCTAATGACAGGGCAGCCTCCTGGAGCGCTACCACCAAGTTGGGGCCCCTATACTATTAGGCGGAGAGTGCCAGTCTGGAGAAACACTGCACACTCTACCCTCTGGTTCCGCTCTGTTTAAACCCACAATAATCGTGTCTACTGAAATAAGTTATATATGGCAAGAAAGATGAGAGCCCATACTACAATATGAATGCATAAAACTGGGATTTTTTTTTATGTTTTACATTGAAATTTGTTCGATAATAAAAAATGCCATCGTTCTTCGGTGTTTACTATTGCGTTATAAACAAAATGTGTAAATGAAATAAGATTTGTTCACGCTATTTCTAACAGAGTAAATAAATAGGGTGGTCAGCATGGAAGTAAAGAAGTCCTTGCATGACAGTGTGGTAACCCCGACATTGATGTACGGGAGTGAAGCATGGGAGTTGTTGGAGAGACACAAACCAAGAGTGAGAGGGGTGGAAATGAGTTACTTGAGAAGTGAGTGCGGAGTTACATGGAGGGATAGACAGACGAATGAGGAAGTACGAGAGCGGTGTGCTGTGGAGGTAGATGTGCTGGAAAGTGTGAAAAGGAACACCTTGAGATGGTTCGGCCATATGGAACGTATGGGAAGCGAGAGAATGACTAAGAGGGTGTACGAGAGCGAGGTGGAAGGACAGAGAAGGAGAGGTAAACCGAGAGAGAGGTGGAAGGATGGAGTGAAGAAGTAAATGAATGAAGGCAGTGCTGGTTGGGAGGAGGGGCGTCGACTGACTGGGGACAGAGGTGCATGGGGGCGTTTGCAGGTTGTACAGAGGTCCAAATACTATATTCTTCTTATGATATTAATAAGCTGAAGCACCCAGTGAAGGAGTCCAGTTTCAATGCTATAATGTAGATGAATACTAGACTTCAGACTACAGTACAGTAGTGTTTAACTTAAGGTAGCTGACAAAGGAAGGGTTTGGAACTTGACAGTCCTCTTATGCAGAGGAAGAATGATATACTGTAAGTGCACTGGTGCAGTTATATACAGTAATTCATAAAACTTTACTCTATACTAAATATAATGAAATGCCTCATATATAGAGATTTTTGATAGTAAACTGCTATTGCAGTACAGGTACTTCCTTTCAATATAAAACATAAAATTTCAATTCCATTTCCATTACGATATCTACGTTATGTTATATCATTTGCAGGAGTATGTCCCTATTCAATCAATATACTGTATCATCAATAATATAAATCAACATACTTATAAAGGTTTAAAGCAACATCCCCAACATCAGCCACATTGAAGGCAGTAAAGGGTGAGGTGCGGTAGACTGGATGGTGGGTGCGTAAGATACAAGACTCGGACCGAATCTGTCGCGGCCCCAGTCTAGTTCCACTTCGGTTTGATGTTCCAATGTCCAGTGGCACACCAATGAAGCAAACATCCAGGCCTAAGGTTAAATAACAGGGACAAGTAAAAAGTGAAGAGAGAGATTTTTCCTATCCATCCATTAATTTCCTCAGTCCCGAAGGGGTTGGCCACTAACATCATAATATTTCAGAGATGAATTAAAAAAGAATAATACTGTACATAAATATAGTACTATTTCCACAAATATGTACTGACTCTACAAATAATTAGTTAAAAAGCAATGTAGTTGTCAGAGAGTTCATTTGAATCCCATCATGTTTACTATGCCTGTATGAAGAAAGATATAACTTATTAGTACAACTTCTTATCCAATGGTTACCCAATTTGAACGCAAAATTAGCCAATAACTTCACGAGAACTTTATAAAATACACAAGCAGTATCTAATAAGTGAGTTAATGGAAGGAGAGCAGAGTTATGCTGACCATTGTACCAAAGTCACTATGACTAAAGCATAATCTGTTCACATTAATTTGGCAGATTATTTAATCCTTCTCATAATTGATCTTAAATGCTTACAGTACTTATATTTATTCATCTTTTGGACATCCCAATTAATGTTCTTCATTATTCAGCTTCAAGGGTCATGCCACACAGCATTGAGAAATTACAACCATTCATGTTCATTCATAATTGTACTGAATGAGTGAATTGAACTGAACTGAATAATAAATCACTAGCACCAAGCAACAAAGGCCATATGGCACTAAATGAACAGAACCAATAAGAAACTTGCAAAGGAGAAGAAACAAAGAAATGGGATAGAGATCAGATTTCCAAAAGAGAGAATACCATACAACTACTGTACTACTACTACAGTACTACTACTACTCCTCACCTTGGGTATTGCTTTGAACTGGGAGTCTCATGAATGATGCAATGCCTCCACTGCGAGGCATGTTATTGCTGGTAAGGGGTTGGTTGTTTTGGAGGTGGGTTGTAGCACTGGTTATGGTCCTCACCCCTACCCCCACACCCCGCCACGCCAACATACATACACGTCTTGTCGCTCCCAACATCACTACCAGTACTGATCCTACACTACTCCTGATGCACCTATGAAGAAATTAAGGTCAAAGTTTATCAGTTAAAGGGCATAGCTCATGAAGTCAGCTATCCTCATCATCATAAATGTTAGTGTACAATATGATATATTATATCATACCATGTGCAGTAATAGTAGTCCGAGTTTCATATAAATGTAAATATATATAAATTAGTGTTTTGGACGGTGGTGAGAGGCATTTCCAAACTGTCGTGACGTACAACAGAGGCATTAGGGTACCCATAGAATAACACAATCGGTCAAAGAGTTTCAGGAATCAGGTCACTGGCCACCATTTTGATTTTCAGTATCTCAGTTAAGTACTCCATGCTGTGAAAGCAGTTACAAAGATGGACAGATATTTAAAAGAGGGGTTGTATGAGCAGCATAAGCTTAATTATGAATTGTAGAAATAATGGCAAGCTATCGAATAATGCACTGTACAAGTGAAAATCAAGATGGAATATTTTTATACATTGGACGTACGCTATTGTACTAAAGTACCTGTTTACCGTTACAGTAAACATTAGTTGGTACGACTAGTGTTGCCATATGGATAGATCTGCCAATACGTATTTATTTATGATTAACGAGATCAAACTATGAATAATTGTATTGATAGATACTTAAATAGACAAATTTTACACTCATGTGATCAAAGAGTGCCTTCACATTACTTCATCACATATAAAATATATCAGCGTAAGCTAGAACAAGGCAATATCAAAACATATTCAAATTTCGCTGTCTAATACCTATATCACTAACACAAGATAGAGGCGACAGGGGCTGCCATCAACTTTGTAAGTTTAAAATATCTTATATGGCTTTGTTTACTATTTTAAATCAACATTTATGGTAAACCAAGACAACTGCACAGTATCAATAATTCTTTAACATGCTTTAGACAGTGATAATATAGAAAGGGATATTGCATGAGCTATGCCCTTTAATGTATCTCACAGTAGTCACAACCATACAAAGTATACACTCCTTTGAATCTTTGAACCATTAAAGCCAAACTTTAACCCGGCAGTTGCAGGGAGACTCTTAAGAGGTTTTACTGGGCGACTGCGGGAAGACTCTTAAGATCCTAGGCCTAAAAAAAAACTTTTAAAAGGCCTCAGTAGCACTTAAACCCCCCCCCCCCCATACCTCATATCACTTCTCCACATCTGTCAAAGTCCCCCCCTTCCCCCCCCTTTCAATTACCACCTATTTTCCCTGTTATTCCCTTATTCTTTGGTATATTTTCGTGCTAACATTAGCAAGCCGATTGCAGGGCATGGTTATGTGCCTAGCGAGTGTNCATATCACTCCTCCACATCCCCTCCTTCCCCCCCCTTTCAATTACCACCTATTTTCCCTGTTATTCCCTTATTCTTTGGTATATTTTCGTGCTAACATTAGCAAGCCGATTGCAGGGCATGGTTATGTGCCTAGCGAGTGTGTTGGCAGAGGTAGACTGTGGGGTGAGACTGTCAGTCATGCTCCAGAGCTCACAAGAGCCTCACTGTGCTCCACATTTCATGAATGGGCCACTCCATGTTTATTCGTGATTTTGACCATATAAACACTATTCCCACTTGTTTTATTGTTGTCACATGTTACTATCTTCATATTAAACGTAAAATAGGCGCATATGGATAAATATTAATTATATTTATTAATTAACGATTTTAGTGAGGAAAGTCATAACACCTACGCACAGGGGTATGGTGCATACTACAGGGGCTGCGCAGCCCAGAGGTTAAGGCACTAACACTATTTTATCTTGTGTGTATTAGATACAAAGTTAAGTACAGTATGTGTATAATGATTATGGCTCATCACTATGCATATGGATAGAAAGAATCTGGACTTCTCATTTATTCACACCAAATAATAATAATCCATGGCTAATGTGTTTTAAAGGTACTATTTGTAGTGTACATTTTCACACTACAGTATCATCTACTCAAGCTATAAAAAATGACACGATCAAGCCCCCGTTTCTTTTGCCCTGACCCTATTACTACTACTAGGTCTGTGTCATTGCCCGGTGCGTCATTCCGCCCCATACAGTATACTAGTTTGTTCCAATTTTCTATCTTTTGCACACCTTCAACCCTCCTGAATACTCAAGCCCCTGTTTACCAAAATGTCTTCACACCATCACTTCAATTTCACCTTGACTTTCCTCTCTGCCTCAAACCCTCCACCTCTGTTTTGTAGATCTTCAATATATATACAGTATAAAGTAAATATATATATATATCTCAGACCAGACAACCGATCCTTTCCCACCCAACAAATCATGCTCCCTCTCACCATCCCACACTCCAAAACTCAACAGGCGCGTCTCTCCCACCCTACACACATCCACACTTTCATCTTTAATTTCTCGCATCAGACACTCTCTCTTACCAAAATCATTTATGCCATTGGCATTGAAGGCACAGACCCGGAGCACGCACAGACCCACAATGTATTCCAGAACCGATTTCGCAGGACTACGGGATTTTTTCAAGTCACAAAATTGGGATCAGGTGTTATCTGAAAGTGAGGTAGACCAAAAACTCAAGGCATTCATGGTGATCTATGATACTGGTATAAAAACTTTTATCCCAAAGTACATTAACTCGGCAACGGCATGGGGGGGGGGGGGTATTTAACTAGCTCCCCATGGGCGAGCATATTGGCTCCATTCAGGCCTATAATCGTCATTTTACGATAAATATCGTTATTACAGTACTTATTCATATGAGCCTATTTTACCTTCACTATGAAGATAGTAACCTGTAACAACAATAAAACAAGTGAAAATATAATTTTTCTGGTCAAAATCGCGAATATAGATGGACCAGCCCATTCATGAATTATGGAGAAAATTGAGGCAACCCCTCCCTCCACGAGGCCTCAAGCCACACTGAGCCTACTCATACACACACTCGGTTATGTAACACACCCTCTAGGCACGTAAGCACATCCTCCACACAGTTTGCTAATGTTAGCACAAAAATATACCAACGAATTAGGGAATAACAGGGAAAATAGGTGATAATTGAAGGGGGAGGGGAAAGGGAGGAAGGAGGGGATGTGGAGGAGTGATATGAGGTATAGGGAAAAAAACAATAAAAACAAAATTGTTTAGTGCTACTGGGGCTGTTTAAATGTTTTTTTTAGGCCTCCCTCTTAAGAGCTTTTCTGCCATCGCCCAGTAAAACCTCTTATGAGCTTTGCAGCCGTTTATGGGTTAATAACAGAAAAAAAAAATGGCAAAGAATGGTTTAACCGCGAATGTAGGCTAGCACAGGAAGCAAAAAACAAAGCCTGGAAAAAGATGAGAAACTGGAATTCGGAAGATAACAGGCAAAAGTATAAAGAGGAGAGAAACAAATACACAGAAATGAGGAGGTCAGAGGCAAACCATGAGAAAGGGATAGTGGAGAACTATGAAAAGAATCCAAAAATGTTTTTCAAGTTTGCAAACGGCAAAAGGAAGATAAAAGCCACAATCGTAAAGATTAAAAGTGGAAACAGAACCATAGAAGAGGATACAGAAATTGCGGAAGAACTAAATAGAAATTTTGCATCAGTATTTACAAAAGAAGGAGAATTCATTGCACCAGAAACCAATGAGATAGGTACTGTACAGAGGAAATGCCGGAAGTCACATTTAACAGAGCAGAGCTCATAAACATAATGAGTAAGGTGGATCCAAACAAAGCCGCCGGACCGGACGGAGTATCAGGCTAGATTATAAAAGAAAATGCCAAGGAACTGAGTATACCATTATATGATATAATGACCAAATCATTGGACACAGGGATAGTACCTACAGAATGGAAAAGAGCAAACATTATTCCTATATTTAAGGGAGGAAGCAGAGATAAACCACTGAACTATAGACCTGTATCACTATTGAGCATCCTCATGAAGATTCTGGAAGGATTAATAAGGGACAAATGGGTGAACTACCTGGAATCCAAAAGATTAATTACTGACCGACAATTTGGATTCAGAGGAGGCAGATCATGTGTAAGCAACTTGTTGAGTTTTTACTCTAGAGTAATAGACACAGTGGAC
>JAGKTK010002147.1:18418-31755 GCA_018397895.1 Paralithodes camtschaticus | reverse complement strand
GTGTGCGAGGCGTCGGTCCGACGCATGTAAACAACAGCCGGCTGGACCGACGCTCCGCATCTCCGGCCACAAGAAGGAGAGCGTCGCTTGTTCGTGTGTGCCTGTATGTTGTTGTTAAGTATCGAAAAGTGGTGTAAAGTGGCTGTTTTGGCCATAAAGTTATCTCCAATGAAATCATCATCACAGCTCAACCAGTTGACTTAGAGAGCTCTACTTAATGCCATTCTACAGGTAAATAACACAGCTACGCTTGGGGATGTGCGAGAATGCGGGAAGCAGTCTGATTAACGAATATACGGTAGCCTAGCCTAGACGTTTTTCGGCCAAAACACCCGGTTTTCGAGGAATATATATATAATACAGTACATAGCCGGGGCTGGAGGGTTAACAAAACAAAAGACCCGGAGTCAGTTGACTTGTATATCTTCGAAAGTAACTACCCGGAAAACGTCCCAACCCGGAGTTTGGAAAAGATCATCAAATCAGGTTGAGTTGCCACCTAGCAACTGGAGATAGGATTAATCATGAATTGGGCTCAAGAAAACTATCACGAGCCAACTGATGTTTACTACATACACCCATGGTAGGTAACTAATAACTCGGAAGTCTAGCTGACTACCCGGAGATTAGCAACGAGAGAGAAAGAGAGGGGCTCCGCCACAGCTGGGGGATGCGAGTTATATTACTATACCCGGATGATGGGCTGGTCTATCAGAGTGAGAACTGAGTGATCTCTGCCATACCCATAGCTTACTCTGACTGTTCCTTTTACTTATATATTTTCTAGATCTCAAGTGACGGCGTCTCTTCCGTGGATTGACCTCCCAATCTACCAATATTTTTTTTTTTTTTTTTTTTTTTCTATGTGATTTAGGGAGACAAAAGGCATAACTGCCTATAGCGAGTGCCCCCCCCATAGTTGAAAGAGTGACAGGGCCAAAATCAAGGGACGTTCGAGCCAAAATGCCTGGACACACGGAGTTTGAAGCAATTTAAGTCATAGGAAGAGGGAAAGACTGATTCTGGGAGAGAGTTCCAGAGCTCAGCTGTTGAGTAGAAGAAAGTTTGAGAGTAACGTTTCACTCTTGGGTTGGAGAGTTGCACAGAGTAGGGGTGGGATTGAGTTGCAAGACGGGTACCACGTGCCCTACGTAAAGGAGGTGGTATACACTGGGAAAGCTCTGAGGAACACTGATTATTATAGTAGCGATAGAATAGCGAGAGAGATGCAACATTGCGGCGGAGAGAGAGAGATTGCAGAGAGTTGGTGAGTGGACGGGAGTTAATGATACGAAAGGCCTTCCTTTCAACTTTGTCAAGGAGAGCGGTGTGAGAGGAACCTCCCCACACATGTGAACAATACTCAATACAAGGGCGCACTATGCCCCTGTACAGAGCAAGAAGCTGTGCAGGGGAAAAGAACCCCCTAAGGCGGTTGAGCACACCCAGCTTCTGGGAGGCTGCTTTAGCAAGACTGGTAATATGGTCCTTCCAAATGAGAGCAGAAGAAAAAGAGACACCAAGAATATTGAGAGAAGATGAAGGGTTGATTTTTGTATTGTTGAAGAATAAGGGATAGTCCGCTGGGAGATCCTGACGGGTAGATAGATGGAGAAATTGGGTTTTGGAAGCATTAAAGTTAACAAGGTTTTCTCTGCCCCAATTGGAAATAGTATTTAGATCAGAATTTAAGAGTTCTATGGCTTCATTACGTTTGTCGTTGAGGGATTGCTGGCTGGGGCGTTCTGAAAAACTAATGGAGTAGTGTAAGGTTGAGTCGTCTGCGTATGAATGGATGGGAATTAAGGTACAGTTAAGGAGATCATTTATAAAAATTAGAAAGAGAATAGGAGATAGGACAGAGCCCTGAGGAACACCGGAGTTTATAGGGTGAGGAAGTGAACAATGGCCGTCCACAACCGCGGCTATGGAACGGCCGGAAAGGAAATTAGAGACAAAGGCACAGATGGAGGGATAGAAACCGAAGGAGGGTAGTTTAGAAATTAAAGATTTATGCCAGACTCTATCGAAGGCTTTCGATATGTCTAGTGCAATAGAAAAAGTCTCACCGAAGTCCCGAAAGGAGGATGACCAAGAGTTAGTAAGATATGAAAGAAGATCACCAGTAGAGCGACCCTTAAGGAAGCCATACTGGCGATCTGAGAGCAGATTATGAGAAGAGAAATGCTTAAGAAATTTGGAAGCAAGAATAGTTTCAAAAACTTTAGAAAGACAAGAGATAAGAGCAATTGGACGATAGTTGGAGGGTTGAGAGCGGTCACCCTTCTTTGGGACAGGTTGAATGTGAGCAAACTTCCAGCATGAAGGGAAGACGTTAGAGGATAGACAGAGACGAAAGAGTTTGCCTAGGCAGGGAGTTAGCACGGAAGCACAGTTTTTGAGAACAACAGGAGGAACACCGTCCGGACCGTACGCCTTATTAGTGTTAAGCCCAGAGAGGGTAGAAAGTACATCTTTAGAAGAGATTAGGATATTAGGCATAAGTAAGAGAGAGGAGGGCGGAGAGGGAGGAATAGCACCGGAATCATCCAAGGTGGAGTTTCTAGCAAAAGTTTGAGCGAAGAGTTTAGCCTTGTCAGAGGAAGAAGTGATGGTTGTGCCATCAGAGTGGGAAAGGGGAGGGAAAGACGAGGAAGAGAAATTGTTGGAGAGGTTTTTGGCTAGATGCCAGAAAGCTTGGGAAGAGCTAGAGTTGGATAGTTCAGTGCATTTATTATTGATGAAAGAGTGTTTGGCAAGTCGAAGAACAGATTTGGCTTGATTCCGGGCAGAAACATATGAAGAATGAGAGTCTTGAGTTTTAAGGCGTCGGTACCGTTTGAATGCTTCCTCCTTATTGCGGACAGCAGTAGAACAGGTGTGAGTAAACCAAGATTTTTTAGCATTAGTCTGAGAGAAAGAGAATGGAATATATGCTTCCATGCCCGATAGGATTACCTCGGTAATGCGTTCAGCACTCTCCGAGGGTCCTCGGCCACGGAAGCAGAAATCATTCCATGGGAAATCAAAGAAGTACTGCCGAAGAGCCTCCCAGTCGGCAGCGCCAAAGTGCCACAAGCGCCGCCGGCTAGGAGGATCGGGTGGCCGTACTGGAGAGATAGGACAGGTGACAGAGATAAGTTTATGGTGGGAGGAGCCCAAAGGAGAGAAAAGATCGACAGTATAAGAAGAAGGGTTAGAAGTTAGAAACAGGTCAAGAATGTTGGGCCGATCTCCGATGCGATCCGGGATACGGGTGGGTTGCTGAACTAACTGCTCTAGGTCATTTAGGATAGAAAACACGTAGGCTTGTTCACCAGGTGGATCAGTAGTGTGAGAGGAGAGCCAATGGCGGTGGTGAACGTTAAAATCTCCTAAGATGGAGATTTCTGAGAAAGGAGAAATGGATAGAATGTGTTCCACTGTAGAGTTTAGATAGTCAAAGAATTTGGGAAAGTTGGTAGAGTTAGGGGAGAGATAGACAGCACAGAAATATTTAGTAAGAGAATGACAGGAAAGTTTGAGCCATAAAGTTGAGAATTCAGAGGAGTCGAAATCGGGAACACGAGAGCAAGTGAGTTTGTTGTGCACATATGCACAACATCCGCCTTTGGCTTTGAAACTAGGATAGAGAAAGTAGGAGGATACAGAGAAGGGGTTGTTGTTGTTGTTGTTCCCCAAGCTGCCTGGCCGAACAGCCCCAAGGCCCCGAGCAAGGCCAAGGCCATAACCGAGTGCCCCCACAGAACCCTCCCCGCCAACCACAATAAAGCCTGGGTGACCGAAGCCACTCCATGGCGGGGAGCTGAGGAGGGCGCGGAAACGCCCGGGAAACCAAAGCCCCACCCAGGGCCCTGTGTCCCTCAGCAATTATGAAGAGAAAGTTGAGGGGCAAAGGAAAAATGTGACGCTTTGGCTTCCAATCTTGGTAGATTGGGAGGTCAATCCACGTTAGAGACGCCGTCACTTGAGATCTAGAAAATATATAAGTAAAAGGAACAGTCAGAGTAAGCTATGGGTATGGCAGAGATTGCTCAGCTCTCACTCTGATAGACCAGCCCATCACCACATGACTAGAACCCAATCCTCTCAGCATCAGCTAGGAAAGGCCCTAGAAAGCCGCCTTTGGCGGGGGGGATAGCTCCCCTATTTCAACCCTTTTCGGGGTTGGGCACCCGCCGACAGAGAAGGGGTTGCTGGATGTTGCTACAGACACCTGAGTTTCGGTGAGGAAGAGAAGATCAGGTTTGTAGGAGGAGAGATGGTACTCAACAGAGTGAAAGTTAGAGGAAAGTCCGCGAATGTTGCAGAAATTAATAGAAAGAGTAACAGGCCGAGGTCCAGGTGATTGTGTGGGGTCGTCAGGGGATGGTCGGTCGGGTGAGGGGGCATTTATGGTCCCCCCCCCTGGGGACTCCGAGGCTGGGCTACAATTCATCATTATTTTTTTGTTTAAATTTTGGTGTGGAAGAATGAAGTGTGGTGTGCATGTTTAGTGTAGTGAAGTGGATAGGAGGAGGAGGTGTTTGTGAGAGCTAGCTGGATTGCTCTCAGTGTAAATGAGGCACAAAGAAAATCAGTAAGAGAGGCCAAGCAAGTGAAACAAGGAGTTCCAGCGACTCTTTATCACATGCCTATAACCTCACCTTGCAAGCCAAAGCGTCACATTTTTCCTTTGCCCCTCAACTTTCTCTTCATAATTGCTGAGGGGCACAGGGCCCTGGGTGGAGCTTTGGTTTCCCGGGCGTTTCCGCACCCTCCTCAGCTCCCAGCCATGGAGTGGCTTCGGTCACCCAGGCTTTATTGTGGTCGGCAGGGAGGGTTCTGTGGGGGCGCTCGGTTATGGCCTTGGCCTTGCTCGGGGCCTTGGGGCTGCTTGGCTAGGCAGCTTGGGGAATAACAACAACAACAACTATACCCGGAGCTACACCGAGACAACAAGGGAAAATAGCTAGCTACTAGTCTGAGTAATCGAGTTTTACAGGCGAGAATGTCTACCCGGGAAAATAACTGTTCACCTGAACAGCCAGAGATAGTATAGTAATGAAAAGGCGGCGGGACCCGAAGGTCTACCCGGCGAAAGCTAGTTCGACTAGTCACCTGACCAGCCGGAGTTATGGTATAAACAGTAAATAGAAAGGTGGGGAATCCGAAGATACGCCCGGAGAGTCGGAGGAAAAGAGAATAGGAACTCAAAGCCCCACCCAGGACTGACAACGTAGACCTCTGGTCTTCCTCAGGCGTAACGTCCTGACCTGGAGATGGATCAACCTGAAACGGAAGACCCGGAGCCCAGCTGGGGCAACGGTAGAGGGCCAAATAGAGAAGAGAAGATGGAGAGAAAAGATATGATAATATTCGAGCAAGGCAAAAAAATATAACTAAACCCCCTAAAGAAAGGTAATTAACTGCAAAGATATACAAGAACTGCTCCTAGGATAGCCTATATATCAAAGGTTAAGATAAAAGGAAGAACATTTTCAGATTCAGAATTTTGAGAGGAAAACATAAAATAATAACCTACTAAGCAACAAAAAAAAAAAGTGGATAAACTACTGTAATCTCGAAAAGATATATACCCCCCCCCCCTAAATTTTATGAAAGCTGACCATTTTTTGGAAATTTAAATAATTTTAGGAAGAGGCGAAGCATCATCCGCCATCTTGTCCGCGTGGCGCCCCAGCAGACACAAGCGGTACCCCGTAGACTATCACGGCGAGCTATAAAATTGAACGAGCACATTATCTGGTACCAAATGGGAAAAACATGGATACAGATAAGTTTCTAATAAATATCACAGATCTAAAGACTAGAATAGTTAAGAATGCGTGTACTTGTGATAACAACCCTAAACCTCTGTGTAGTTGATGTAAGCGACTAGTACCCTGAGGAAACTCCAGATCAGGCAAAACGTGGACCAACCGTAAGCTAATTATATATAAATGTATATTTAACGGAGTCATAAAAACACTGTCGAAATGCAACGGTACGAACGACAGAGTCCTAGCGCTATACAAGGAAAATGCAAGGAATTTAGATAACCTAGTCACAAAATATATACTGTACAAAAATTGGCAAAACTAATGAGCAGGATAGTGAATAGCCAACATATAAAAAATGTATAAACATAGCCGTAACGGCTACTTGGCATCCTGTAGATGTCAGTGGCTGCGAATGGAACAACCTTACGTGTGCCCTGTAAAAGAACGCCCCGTCCATGCATGCCTAGAAACCACCGAGGTTAATTTGTAACATTAATTTACTAGAAGTGCAAGCAGGTGGGGCTAGACGGAGAGACACAGGTCAAAACAGGAAACAAAAAACAACACGTCTGGTTGGGTCAGTCGCAGCTCGTAAGAGGATGATTGACGCGCTAGGTGGCAATGAGCTACTGTGCATAGGAAGCCTGCCTTTGTGTCAGCGCCGGATTTGAATAGCCTTACTCTATTTTACTATAATTTTATTTTTTCATAGTGGTATCCGATTCGATGACGTTCCCTAGGTACTATTTATTTGACCCCCAGACCTATGAGAGTTCCGTATGGAGCTCAGTAGTCTGTTAAATCTGCTCTACATAACTAACTATTTAAACCCTATTGTACCATAGGGTACAGTAATAAAAGTCCCCCCCCAGTCCCAAGCAATGTGACAAAATGGCAATATAGAACAACATCCCACCACAAAATATGGAGAAATACTGGCTCTCCCAGCCTGCAGAGGCTTGGATACAGGGTTGGCATAAAACCCACTTTTCTTGAAAAAGCCCAACCCACGTGGGTTATTTCTGTTTTTTCATAAAAACCCCGGGCAAAACTGGGGTTTTCCAAAGTGTACCATAAAACAAGTAAAAAGATAATGTTTATACCTATTTAACCTAGCAAATACAGCAAGAGGTTTGAAAGGACCTATTCCTGGTGCAGCAATCCTGCCAAAATACAATTTTTGCAAAAAGGGATGAAAAATACATCAACGTATTGTAAAAACAGTTGATCCTCCGCTTACGCGAGAATACGGGCGACAAGAAGTCCCGGGTAATTGGGATTTGCGTAATTGGAATAACGTACCTTATGGGATTAATTACTTATGGGCGGCCGGATCCTCTTATTTACACCATCTATTTATGTTTCCTGGGACAAAATTAGTGGTTATGGAACATAATATTCTAATAGTTTAACAAAATGGAAAACGAATTATAGGATGTAATATTCATCTCAAATGTAGATTAACCCTTCAAACTCGGATGGTACACGTGTGTACCATTAAGTTTTGCCCCGAGGAACCCGGGTGGTACAACATTGTACCATTGCTTGAAAGCCTGTGAGCTTCGTGTGCGAGCCGTCGGTCCGACGCATGTAAACAACAGCCGGCTGGACCCACGCCCCGCATCTCCGGCCACAAGAAGGAGAGCGTCGCTTGTTCGTGTGTGCCTGTATGTTGTTGTTAAGTATCGAAAAGTAGTGTAAAGTGTCTGTTTTGGCCATAAAGTTATCTCCAATGAAATCATCATCACAAATAAACCACTTGACTTAGAGAGCTCTACTTAACGCCATTCTACAGGTAAATAACACAGCTACGCTTGGGGATGCGCGGGGATGCGGGAAGCAGTCAGCATAACAATGATACGGTAGCCTAGCCTAGACGTTTTTCGGCCAAAACACCCGGGTTTCGGGCAATATTAATGTAATGCGTAGCCGGGGCTGGAGGGTTAAGATGGCTTGCAGGGGAGTTCCGAGGCAGTGCAAAGCAACTATGTTGCCTTGGCACTGGCCCCACGCTTGAGGGAGGGGGCGCATATGGAGAGATTTTTGCCAAATTTCCTTTAATTCCATCCCTAAATTGTGTAAATGGGACCACCTGACGTACTTGGAGGATCGCATAAAACGGTAGGCCATGGCCGCAGATGTGATTAGTATCTATGATATAAAATATATTTTCTGCTTATATATATACCGGTATATATATATATATACAGTATGTAAAATTTAAGCTTTGCTTGTATTTGTCATAAGTTTCTATGATATTAATAATAAGCATGTTACTTATTTCTCATAAGCGCCAATTTTTCCGAAGAATTCACTAGCGCTCGGAAAGAGAAAGAAAAAAGAACAAAATCAATGCATCAAAAGAAGGCTTATATACAACACACATTTAACAATCACTAGCAGTGACAGCCTAAACTCTATAGCCATCTGTCATGACACCTCTCTCAAGATCATAGCTTCTCTCAAAGAGAAAAGTCTTAAGTTGTCTCTTGAAGCATTCAACAGAACTCAGTTGTCTCATGGACAGCGGCAACCTGTTATACAACCTCGGAGCCATGTAGGAGAATGACCTCTCAAAGAAAGAAGACTGCTGGAAAGCCCTTGGTTCATCAAGACGAAAAGGGTCATTGTCACGACGCACAACTACACCATGGTGTGCCGGTGGGCGCCTGAGCAGCTCCGCAAGGTACCTAGGCTCACCAAATTTGAGAACCTTAAAAGTCACCAAACACAACTTAAATTCTATTCTTGCTCTTACTGGCAGCCAGTGCAGTTCTATGTGAAGAGATGTAGTAGGAGTTCTAGGTGGAACACCAAAAATTAGTCTTGCGGCCCTGTTAAGAACAGACTGAACTTTCTTTAAAATATAATTTGGAAGACCCACCAACAGGGCATTGCAATAATCAACACGAGAGAAGACCAATGAGTGAACCAACGTCAGGAGGCAACGTCTGGTTATAAACGGCTTCACCAAATAGAGATTTCTGATGTGCAAGTAACAACTTTTAACTATCTGGTTTACATGCTCTTTGAAATCTAATCGGGAGTTCACATATACACCCCGATTTCGAACAGAGTTGGCCGGTCGCAGCTGAGATCCACCCAAGAGGGCACCTACTATATCATCAGCTCTTCTATTTCCTCGGATGATGAGAATATCAGTTTTACCATCATTTAGTTTAAGTTTTCTCGCTCTCATCCACTTCTTGATATCAGACATCAACAATTCCATCTTACTCCGTATATCAACTATATTTGTGATTCTCACATAAATCTGGGTGTCATCTGCATAAAAGTGAAAGGTGACATTATGTGCACGAAGCAGAAGAGACAAACTGCTGATATAAATTATAAATAGGATAGGACCTAAAACTGATCCCTGCGGAACACCATACTGCAGGGGTGTCGAGTCCGAGACCATTTGATTTACCATCACACTCTGGGATCTACCTGACAAGTACGACCCAAGAAGCAAGAGAGCGGAGTCACGCACACCACAATCATAAAGATCACTCAATAAGAACTTGTGATCCACTGTGTCAAAGGCCGCAGAGAGATCAAGCAAGACCAATAGTGAGGCCACACCATTGCAAATGTTCTCAACTAGATCATTATGTACTCTAATCAATGCTGTTTCAGTTGAATGATGCTGTCGGTAAGCAGACTGAAAAATTGGGATAGTTTCATTCTGCTGAAGTAGTGGTTGTAATTGGTCAAGTATTGCACGCTCTAATATCTTTGATATGAAGGACAGGTTGGAGACAGGACGATAGTTCAACATGTTCTCAACATCAAGTCCAGGTTTCTTTAGAGTAGGTCGGAGTAGTGCATGCTTTTCAGAATGTGGGAAGCTACCTTCAGAGAAGCACTTATTAATTATTTTGGAAATAAACTCAACTGTGTGATCATAGACTCTTGGTAGCTTGGAAACATTTATGGGATCCAACGGGCAAAATGTTTTATTGAGGTTTCTTATGTAGGACGAGATCATGTCCACCTCTACTGAGTGAAAGGATGAGAGGACATTATTAGGAATGTGTCGGGGTTGGAGTACAACTGAAAGTTCTTCACCAACAGAAGCATCATCCAGTTCCTGTCGTATGCGAGTTATCTTGCCAGCAAAAAATGCCACAAAGTTGGCAGCCAACTCGGCATCGGGTACAGAAGGTCTTAAGCTGACTCTTGTTTTTCCAAGTAAACTGTTTACAATTGAAGCCAACCTCCAGCCAACCTTTGGCCCCAGCCAAATCCACCGCAACCCTGCTCACAAGTTGGACAGGAGAACACGAATACATCCCTCAACTCACCATAAACAACACACCCCTAACACATACACACACACCCAAAATCCCAGGAGTAACATATGATACTCATATGACATTCAAACAGCACACCACAAACATTAAAAAGAAACTGACACCCAGACTTAACGCCCTCAGGTCACTTGCTCACACAAAATTTGGACACAACAAAGAAACTACCACCACAGTATATAAACAATACATAAGATCAGTAATGGAATACGCAAGCCCAGCCTGGGCTTCTAACCTAGCTGAAACACATCATAAGACCTTACAGACTATCCAAAACAAAGCCCTGAAGATCATTACAGGCTGCACAGCTACTGCACCCACAGATCATCTACATCAAGAAACCAAAATCCTCAAAGTCAAAGACCATCTGGACATGAGAGGCACTCAATTCCTGGCAGCAGCCTCCACGAACCAAGACCACCCACTAAACTACATGGCAACACACCCACAGACACCAAGAAATATCAAAACAACACCCAGCACACGGTATCACACACAATTATTGTCCTCTCTCCCTTCCTGCCCACCCCGAACCAACTTCCAGAAGCACATCCATACTCATATCTCTCACCAATCCATCCACTCACTCACAGACAACACGCAGCTGCATGCACGACCTCCCGAAATCCATCCTTCCGAATCCTCCCTCCCTCGCGAGGACAGAGTCCACCTGGCCAGGCTGAGATGCGGACACCATCCAGCTCTCCTGAGCTATCAGAAGAGACTGGATGACTCCGTTGTCGACGCCTGCCCGGGATGTAACACAGCACCCCATACCATTAAACACATCATAGAAGACTGCATTTCACACAACCACTTACGCCAACAACACAATCTACACTCAATGAGAGCTCTGTGGGAAAGCCCGATCGTGGCCATGGCCTTTCTCAGGGACTCGGGGCTGTTCGGCCAGGCAGCTTAGGGAACAACAACAACAACAACAACAACAACAACAACCTCCTCTGGTCGTTACCACATGAGTCAACTTTTCCCTGATAATACACTTTCTTTTCATTTTTGATTGTGTGGACCACGACTCTTCTGGCTGACAGATATTGCAACCATGTAGAGTCTGTTTTATTTTTCCGCCATTCACACATTGGGTCATATTACACTGAATTTATGTTATTAAAAGCAATATTTAAAAAAAAAAAAAACGTAAAGTGGGCAAAATCGTGGGTTTTTTCAAGTGGGTTTTATTGAAAAAACCCAGGTGGGTAAAACCGGGTCACCCACTTTGGTGCCAACCCTGCTTGGATATAAGCTGAGTGTTGCCAACTCTAGAGCAGTGCTTCAAACGGTCATGGTACCAGGCACTGCCTCTACTGACAGCAGGGAGCCGTTGCTGGTACTGAAGGGGTTAAGGGGTATCCCCTAGGATGTTTTATTCTGTTATTCGGGTTGCGATATAAGCATTCTCCGGGTTCATAGAGAACCCGGGGACCCTATTGATTGATTAGGCTCTCACGTCATTGACGGAGAGAACCACTACTAAATTTAGCAATGTTCTGCTAAATTTGCCTTTGGCAACACTGAATTTATCTCACGAGATGTGGGGAGAGAGAGTCAGTGTCGCAGGTGGCCTGCCGTTGAGCGGACGGGGGCCTGCCGCGCTCCTGATCACTCACGCTCATCTTCACAGGCTATAATGGGCTAATAATTCCAGGATATTTCCAGGATGTTTGTGTACATCACCTGTAGTGAAAGGGTTAAAAAAGAATGACAAAGTAAAATACACTTTTACATAAAATCATAAAAACATTTATTAAAAGATACAGTACATTTGCCTTTCAGCTTTGTTATGAGACCAGATGTCGTGCCATTAATCCTTAATTCTATAATTCAATACTTAGCATTTTAGTATTATTTTTTTAAACTTAAGATTGTCTGAATGGCATAGCATATAAATATTTCTTTCCACAGTAGGGTAAAACAAAACATAAACTTTATTTGTATGTAACATGTGTGATGCACATTACTAAAAGGGGATGTGTCGGATGGTTGAAAGCCACAGTTGCTCGCGCGTTTGGGGCTAGCAACACGTATTATGAAAAACATGCATCCTCCTTCATTCACTGTCCCCCCTTCACTCACTCAACCCCACAATTTGCCGGAGGATAACAGGTTTTTCACAATACGTAGACGGAGGTCTTTTTAAAAAAAAATATTTTCATGATAATACTTGGAAAGCATATCTTCCCTTAGCTCTATAGCCCAAAGGTTTCATTAGTTTTCTAAGATAAGAACATGGGGAGATTGTGAATGAAAGATTGATGTACAGTACTGTACAGGAGGTAAAGGATTAAAAGAACTGGTTATATATATTTAATCCTTTCAATAAAATGATTATGTTTATGCTTAAACAAGCTTCTGCCAGATGATTCTATTCAGTTTACGCAAGACCTTAACCCTCGGTACCTGGAAGGGCTTTCAGAAGCCCATAAATAACAAACTAGGGCCCGGCACCCGGATGGGCTGCTGAAAGACATAAGCTTGAAAGCCTATTAAGCGTGTTTTGAAAGCCGTGCGTCCGACGCATGTAAACAAAGCCGGTCGGAGCGACCCGTACCTTCAAGAACAAGAAGGAGAAGTCGCACTTTTGTTGTTATTGTTTTGGAGAACAAGAATTATGTTGTTATTGTCCAATTATTGTTAACATCGCATCAAAACTCTCTCCACAGAAATCGTCATCACTACTGAACCATTTGACCTACAGAGCTCTACTCAACGCCATTCTACAGATACGAAACAGGGCTACGTTTTGAGATGTGTGTGAATTATCTAGCAGTTAAAATAACAAAGATGGAGCTAGCCTATTACGACGTTTTTCGGCCAGATCCCCCGGGTTTTGGGGCTATCCTTTAGAAGGCGAGACCGGTCCGGAGGGGTTAAAGAATCAAAAGTGTTAAGGGAGCCCACCTTGCTTTTTTCTTTCTCTCCCTCTCTATTTGGCTTGTATCCATTCGGCCCCATTCAGCCTACTGTTTAAAGACGTTTACCCCCATCCAGGTGTCAATATTTTCCTGGCGAGCGGGAGCGAGCCAGCATATATATTTTTTTGTTTACAGCAACTTCAAATTTGTAAATTTTTCGATAAAAAAATGTCTCCATACAATGCTGGCTCGCTATCGCTAGCCTGGAAGAAATCAACACCTGGATGGGGATAAACGTCTTAAAACAGTTGGCTGAATGGGGCTAAATGAGCAGAGGTTGAGGACACTGGGACTTCCGACACTGGCATATAGGAGAAAGAGAGGGGATA
>JAGKTK010002147.1:0-13398 GCA_018397895.1 Paralithodes camtschaticus | reverse complement strand
CATAGTTTGCCTTTTTCCAGAGGATCTACTGTAAGAAACTGTAAGAAACTGTAAGAATGGGGCCGAATGGATACAAGCCAGGGAAAGAGAGAAAAGGAAAGAAAGATTAAAAAAAAAAGCCGGTGACCCCCCTTAACCCCTCAGACCCGGTTGGGCTCTTAAGCATCCATAAAAAACACCCCCGCGGAACCCGGAAGGGCTCTGAGGCTCCGGCAGCTTGAAAGCCTGTAAGCTTGGTGTGCGAGGCGTCCGTCCGACGCATGTAAACAAAAGCCGGTTGGACCGACGCTGCGCATCTCCGACCACAAGAAGGAGAGGCGTCCTTGTTCGTGTGTGCCTGTATGTTATTGTTAAGTAGTGAAAAGTAGTGAAAAGTAGTGTAAAGTGGCTGATATCGCCACAAAGTTATCTCCACGGAAATCGTCATCACAACTGAACCAGTTGACTTAGAGAGCTCTACTCAACACCATTCTACAGGTACGGAACACATCTACGCTTGGGGATGTGCGGGAATGCGGAAGCAGTCAAAATAACAAAGATACGGTAGCCTAGGCGTAGAAGTTTTTCGGCCAAAACCCCCGGGTTTCGGTATGGAATACATAGCCGGGTCTGAGGGGTTGAAGATCATTTCAACCTTCAAAAGATCCTTCCCAAGTAAAATAAAATAATCAGTAGTCAGCTTGAGTAAATAAAAATAAAAATCAGTAAATAAAATGACATCAATAGGCTGAAACCGTATTTATGCTTCCACAGAGGGGTACCGGTAATAATGAAAACAAATTATGGAACTATGCCTCTGAAAAGCTACTCTTACACCTATAGTAATTTCTTTGGGTAAAAAAAAAAGAAAAAAGGGAAAGTGGGGATTTTTTTTTTTTTTTAAATAATAAAATAAAATAAAAATAGGAAAAGTGGGGTTTGGGCCTGAGTAAATAGATAGATAGATAGAAGTCTGTTAGAACTGATTACCCCTATATATCAATGAGGAAGTAAGAAGGAGGTGTGGTGTAGATGTAAATGTGCTGGAAACTGTGAAAAGGAACAACTTGAGATGGTTCGGCCATATGGAACGTATGGAAAGCAAGAGAATGACTAAGAGGGTGTACGAGAGCGAGATGGAGGGACAGAGAGGGAGAGGTAGACCGAAAGAGAGGTGGAAGGATGGAGTGAGGAAGTATATGAACGAAGGCGGTGCTGGTTGGGGGGAGGGGCGTCGACTGACTGGGGACAGAGGTGCATGGGGGCGGTTCGTTCGTGGCCACCCCTTCGGGGATCACGGCGTCAGGCAATAGATAGATCAATGCTTCCTATATGGTTTTATTCTAGCTTCCTGTAGACAACTTTATTCAGCTTAAGAAAGATCCTTAGGCATCTACTAAACCTACCTACTAATGCTGACATATTCTCCTTAAGTAGAATACAATCATCAGGAAGTAGCTAATATACTGTACAGCACAAATTGGCATCACCTGATTGATAGGGTTAAGGGGAGATGGGCCGCTTTTCTGGACCACTTTCTCCCTCATGTTTAGCCCCATTAGTTTTCAGATGTTAAGATGTTTGCCCCATTAGTTAGTAGATTTTAAGACCTTTCGCCCCATTTCTTCGTCAATATTTAGACCTTTCGTGCTATTTTGATGTCAAATTTATTCCCTGGCGAACGATAGTGAGCCTGTAATGTTGGAAGAAACGGCCTCTGGCCGGAACATTTTTCTACCGAAAAAGGTGCAAATTAATCTAGAAGGGGAATCTAATGGATGTTTATTTAAATTTGATGGAGGTCTAGGGAGGAAACTAGAAAAATAATGAATACATGCAAAAATCGTCCAAAAAGTGAACGATCTCCCCTTAATCCTCCTGGCCCGGGCAGGCTCTCCAAAGGACAGAGCTCGTATCCGGGCGATCTGGCCGAATATCAACAAAAGTAAACTAAGGTTAATCTCGCTTAATATATTACCTACATTAATCAAATATATATAGAAATGAGCGCCTTACCTTGCTGCGTAGAATGGCGTTGAGTAGAGCTCTCTAGCTCAACTGGTTCCGGAGTGATGGTAATGGAAGTGGAGGTAACTTTTGCCGCGTATTTACCTCGGCGCGTCCGAACACTCAACCGCGGCCCCAGCTACGACGCCCAGTTGCACTCGTCGCTCCACCCGCAATTATGCCGGGAAGCGATTTGATGGTGTTTTATTGGTTATTCTGTCATTTATTATAGTTATTATGTTATTTTCACTCAATAAAGTTATTTATATGAACTTATTTGTGTCTCTGTCACTTATTACTTAGTTTTATTATTATTATTATGATTATTAGTGTCACTTTCACTGGACTTTGATAATTGATAGTGTCATTTCCCCTTTTATGTATTGTTAGGTAAGCTAATAATATATATACAGTAGTGTCACTGTCACTTGTTCATATTGTTATGAAGGCACTTATTATTACTTGTGTGTGTCTCTTTCACTTATACTTAGTTTTATTATTATTATACTGTCACTTTGACTGGCCTAGGCTTATTGAGTGTCATTTTCACTTATTTATTGTTAGAAATATATATATTAGTGTAACTTTCACTTGTTCATATTGTTATTGAAGGCACTTATTATTACTTATGTGTCCTTTTCACTTATACTTAGTTATACTGTATTATTAACCCACCCGTATCCCGGATCGCATCGGAGATCGGCCCAACATTCTTGACCTGTTTCTAACTTCTAACCCTTCTTCTTATACTGTCGATCTTTTCTCTCCTTTGGGCTCCTCCCACCATAAACTTATCTCTGTCACCTGTCCTATCTCTCCAGTACGGCCACCCGATCCTCCTAGCCGGCGGCGCTTGTGGCACTTTGGCGCTGCCGACTGGGAGGCTCTTCGGCAGTACTTCTTTGATTTCCCATGGAATGATTTCTGCTTCCGTGGCCGAGGACCCTCGGAGAGTGCTGAACGCATTACCGAGGTAATCCTATCGGGCATGGAAGCATATATTCCATTCTCTTTCTCTCAGACTAATGCTAAAAAATCTTGGTTTACTCACACCTGTTCTACTGCTGTCCGCAATAAGGAGGAAGCATTCAAACGGTACCGACGCCTTAAAACTCAAGACTCTCATTCTTCCTATGTTTCTGCCCGGAATCAAGCCAAATCTGTTCTTCGACTTGCCAAACACTCCTTCATCAATAATAAATGCACTGAACTATCCAACTCTAGCTCTTCCCAAGCTTTCTGGCATCTAGCCAAAAACCTCTCCAACAATTTCTCTTCCTCGTCTTTCCCTCCCCTTTCCCACTCTGATGGCACAACCATCACTTCTTCCTCTGACAAAGCTAAACTCTTCGCTCAAACTTTTGCTAGAAACTCCACCTTGGATGATTCCGGTGCTATTCCTCCCTCTCCGCCCTCCTCTCTCTTACTTATGCCTAATATCCTAATCTCTTCTAAAGATGTACTTTCTACCCTCTCTGGGCTTAACACTAATAAGGCGTACGGTCCGGACGGTGTTCCTCCTGTTGTTCTCAAAAACTGTGCTTCCGTGCTGACTCCCTGCCTAGGCAAACTCTTTCGTCTCTGTCTATCCTCTAACGTCTTCCCTTCATGCTGGAAGTTTGCTCACATTCAACCTGTCCCAAAGAAGGGTGACCGCTCTCAACCCTCCAACTATCGTCCAATTGCTCTTATCTCTTGTCTTTCTAAAGTTTTTGAAACTATTCTTGCTTCCAAATTTCTTAAGCATTTCTCTTCTCATAATCTGCTCTCAGATCGCCAGTATGGCTTCCTTAAGGGTCGCTCTACTGGTGATCTTCTTCCATATATTACTAACTCTTGGTCATCCTCCTTTCGGGACTTCGGTGAGACTTTTTCTATTGCACTAGACATATCGAAAGCCTTCGATAGAGTCTGGCATAAATCTTTAATTTCTAAACTACCCTCCTTCGGTTTCTATCCCTCCATCTGTGCCTTTGTCTCTAATTTCCTTTCCGGCCGGTCCATAGCCGCGGTTGTGGACGGCCATTGTTCACTTCCTCACCCTATAAACTCCGGTGTTCCTCAGGGCTCTGTCCTATCTCCTATTCTCTTTCTAATTTTTATAAATGATCTCCTTAACTGTACCTTAATTCCCATCCATTCATACGCAGACGACTCAACCTTACACTACTCCATTAGTTTTTCAGAACGCCCCAGCCAGCAATCCCTCAACGACAAACGTAATGAAGCCATAGAACTCTTAAATTCTGATCTAAATACTATTTCCAATTGGGGCAGAGAAAACCTTGTTAACTTTAATGCTTCCAAAACCCAATTTCTCCATCTATCTACCCGTCAGGATCTCCCAGCGGACTATCCCTTATTCTTCAACAATACAAAAATCAACCCTTCATCTTCTCTCAATATTCTTGGTGTCTCTTTTTCTTCTGCTCTCATTTGGAAGGACCATATTACCAGTCTTGCTAAGGCAGCCTCCCAGAAGCTGGGTGTGCTCAACCGCCTTAGGGGGTTCTTTTCCCCTGCACAGCTTCTTGCTCTGTACAGGGGCATAGTGCGCCCTTGTATTGAGTATTGTTCACATGTGTGGGGAGGTTCCTCTCACACCGCTCTCCTAGACAAAGTTGAAAGGAAGGCCTTTCGTATCATTAACTCCCGTCCACTCACCAACTCTCTGCAATCTCTCTCTCTCCGCCGCAATGTTGCATCTCTCTCGCTATTCTATCGCTACTATAATAATCAGTGTTCCTCAGAGCTATCCCAGTGCATACCACCTCCTTTACGTAGGGCACGTGGTACCCGTCTTGCAACTCAATCCCACCCCTACTCTGTGCAACTCTCCAACCCAAGAGTGAAACGTTACTCTCAAACTTTCTTCTACTCAACAGCTGAGCTCTGGAACTCTCTCCCAGAATCAGTTTTTCCCGCTTCCTATGACTTAAATTGCTTCAAACTCCGTGTGTCCAGGCATTTTGGCTCGAACGTCCCTTGATTTTGGCCCTGTCACTCTTTCAACTATGGGGGAGGCACTCGCTATAGGCAGTTATGCCTTTTGCCTCCCTCAATCACATAGAAAAAAAAAATAAAATAAAAAATATTATTATTCTTAGCCTACATTTGAGTGTCACTTTCACTGTTGTCACTTCCACTTCAAAAGTTTGTTAGAGTGTGGAAGTCGTTGAAGCAGGTGCCAGCACACAGTCCAACTTGACACTCGAGGCATTCCCAAGTGGTTTTTGTGGGTTTGCGGGGTCTGCGAGTTGTGTGGCTGTACACATGGCACCTCTTCTGACTCCTAACGTTACTACCTGGTGCTTTGAAAGGAAGGGCGTTGAGCTGGTGCTTCCTGAAAAATTCAGCACACCCCGTTCTGTCCAGCTGGCCTGGTCCTTGTAGTGGCCTCCCTGGTGTAGCCGCATGTTTAGCCAGGAGCTCAAGTAGCACCTGCTTGTGGAACTTCCGCAGGGACTTGTACTTCTTGGCTCCTGGAGTCCTCAGACGGTAGATGTTGTAGGCATTGAGGACCGACATATCTACCGTATGCAGGATAAACTTCTTGTACCACCTGCATGATGTTCGCAGGCAGTCGATGAAGCCCATCTGCATGTCGGACTTGTCAACGAGGCGCATGTTGAGGTTATAATCCAGGACAGCAGCTAGTTTTTGGACGGGGTTCTTGGTTCTTCGGTCCACCTTCCCTGTGGCGACCATCTGGGCCTTGTGGCATGTGGTGAGGAGGTTGACCTTGCGCTGGTCATGCCAGTGGATGGAGAGGATGGGGCCACTCTTCTTGTGGAAGATGTCCGCCTTCTTCGTCTTGGTTGGTTAGCCTGGCATGCCCTTCCTCTTGCCCTTGACTGTGCCGACAGTTCCGGTCTTGCGGTCATGGAGGTACTTGGTCAGGAGAGGCGACGTGTAATAATTATCTGTGTAGAGGATGTGGTTTTGATTGAAGTGCCTCTCCATCATCTTCTTCACTACAGCGCCACCAAAACCAATGAGGGGGTCAGTCTCAATTTCTCCAGCCTTGCCGCTGTAGACTATAAAGTCTAGCACATACCCCGTCAAACAGTCGCAGAGGACGAAGAGCTTGATGCCGAAGCGGTGTCTCTTGGACGGGATATACTGTCGGAAGTGCAGCCTACCACGGAACAGGACCAGAGACTCGTCGAGGCACATCTTCTGGAAAGGAATCAGGTATGTGGTGAACCGATGACGTATCATGTCATACAGCTTCCTGATCTTCCATGAGTCGGGAAGGTGGACTGCCATGTTGTTTGTCAGGTGGAGATAGGAGAGGATGTCGAAGTACCTGTCCCTGGACATGTATTTGCCAAATGCTGGAGTCGTTATGATGTCGCCAGTGATCCAGTAGTCGGCCAGAACGTGCTTCCTTATATGTGTCATCAGCATTGTGAGTGCCAAGAACACATATAGTTCTGCCACAGTGACAGCTCTCCATGCCACCATCTTGGCACTGGTCTTCCTCCCAAGAAAGTTGGCACAGATAGCATGGTGGTGATTTGTCTCTTTGACGAGGTATTCCATGACTTCATTGTCATAGAAGCCACAGAAAAGTTCACTGGGGGTAGCATCTGGGCCACAGGGATATGCTGGTGACACCCCGGAACCCATCTGTACCTCGTCAAAGGCAGGACAATCTGGCTCAAAATCAGCCCCATCAGTCCACACAAACAGGTCGGATGCTGATGCTCGAGGACGTGCAGGTGCAGCAGGCACACACCCTGGATGCCCTGGCACACGCCCTTGGCCACGCGGACGCCCTGCACGCCCACGCCCACGCCCACGCCCAGGGGCAGCGGCGTCGGCAGACTGACCACGTCCACGACCTCGCCCTCTCGCTCGTCTTGTCGGGACTTCCTCTTCCTCTTCCTCTTCCTCCTCAGGCGACGTCAGGTCATCTGGGGCAATGTTGGGGTCGTCAGCATCCTCTTCAGGAGACAATTCTGGTGAAGAAGTGACCGGGCGTCGGCGGTGTGGGGCGCGGGAGGCTGCGGGAGCTTCAACAATGGGAGCCTCGGCCTCGGGAGTTGGGCTCCTTTTGCGGCGAGCTGAGGGCTTCTCCGCAGCAAATAATGCTCTGCGGTGTGTTGAGGGCTGTGGCACATCACCAATACCACTTGAAGAGGCCCTTTGGTCATCCTGAAGGAGAGATGAAGCCGAGGGCTGTGGGTGACCCACGCGGCGTCTCGGGTCAAGGCGTCAGGACAATGGAATGCGGGTGGTTGCTAGGCCAGGGTCGGCGTCATTATCACTGTCTTCAGCTTCCCTATGCTTTTCTGCGGCTGCCCTGCGTGCTTTTTTAGCTGCACTTTTCACCAACGATTGTTTGTAGAAATATTTGCCCACTTTCAAGGGCGTACGGGCAGGCAAAGGGGAAGGTCCTGGGCTAGGGCTAGGCCTAGGCTGACCTAGCAAAGATGGCGAGGGGGTAGGCCTAGGTTCTAGCACACTCGGAAGCTCAATGGCACCTTCCTTAAACACTTCAACATCAGGATCATCACTACTGTCTCCCCCCTCAAATAAATCGACATTATCGTCGTCTCCAAAGCCCACGAAATCGTATTCACTTGCACTTATGAATTGTACCTTGTCCACCAAGCTTTCGCCACTGCTCTCTTCACTATCAAAAAGTTGTCGCTGTATAGCGCTATCACTCAACAAACGCTTAACTTTCTTTCGTTGAGCTTTCTTCTCGGTTGCAACAGGCGTTGAAGTTGCGAGCGGGGTAGCACTGGGGCCCGCGGGAGGTTGCAGCGAATCGGACACGTCGGAAAACATTTTTTCAGTATTACTCGCTATGGCGGCCACGTACGAACTGATAACACTAGTAGTTGAGGTTTGGTGGCGCTGCGGTCGCTCCTACAATGCAAAAATTGGCCGCACAAATTTTGAAGAACGCTTTCAAGCACAAGGATTTTAAAATGACACCTGGGTACCGGCCCTTTTTTTTTGGTGTCCTTAGGAAATGACACCCGGGCTGGAAGGGTTAAAGAAGTCAAATATTCTACATAGTGCACTATCTTTCTAGTTATAGTCTGTTACCTAAGGGGACATTTTTAATACGGGTGTTTTTTCTGGACTCCCTTCTCCCTCATGTGTAGCCCCATTAGTTTTGACATGCCAAGACGTTATCCCCTTTAGTTTGGCGATTTTAAGACTTTCGACCGATATCTGTAAATTTCAAGACTTTTCGTGCCATGTAATTGTCAATTTTTTTCCTGCGAGCGATAGTGAGTCTGTAATTTAGGAGGAATCAGCCTTCGTCAGGAACATTTTTCTATAAAAAATATAAAAAATTATCTCTTGGGGGAATTTTTCAAAAATTTAAAGGTCTAAGGAGCAAACTAAAAATCTCCCCTTAAAAAATGCATTACAGTACAACTATATTTCAGACTACAGTACTTCCACTTAAGGGAGCCCATCTTGCTTTGTTTCTCTTTTTCTCCCCCTCTCTTTGGCTTTTATCCATTCTGCCCCATTCAGCCTACTGTTTTAGGACATTTACCCCCATCCAGGTGTCAATATTTTCCTGGCGAGCGGTAGCAAGCCAGCATATATATATATTTTTGTTGTTGCTGTTGTTGTTGTTGTTCCCCAAGCTGCCTGGCCGAACAGCCCTAAGGCCCCGAGCAAGGCCAAGGCCATAACCGAGCACCCCCACAGAACCCTCCCTGCCGACCACAATAAAGCCTGGGTGACCCAAGCCACTCCATGGCAGGGAGCTGAGGGGAGTGCGGTAAACACCCGGGAAACCAAAGCCCCACCCAGGGCCCTGTGCCCCTCAGCAATTATGAAGAGAAAGTTGAGGAGCAAAGGAAAAATGTGACGCTTTGGCTTCCAATCTTGGTAGATTGGGAGGTCAATCCACGGAAGAGATGCCGTCACTTGAGATCTAGAAAATATATAAGTAAAAGGAACAGTCAGAGTAAGCCATGGGTATAGCAGTGATCGCTCAGTTCTCACTCTGATAGACCAGCCCATCACCACATATATTTTTGTTTTTGTTTTTGTTTTTTGTTTGTCAAAACAAAAAAAACAAAAAAATATATATTTGTTTTGACAGCAAGCTAAATTTGTAAATTTTTCGATAGAAAAATTTCTCCGGCGAACCCGGATTTCTCCATACAATGATGGCTCGCTATCGCTCGCCAGGAAGAAATCGACACCTGGATGGGGATAAGTCTTAAAACAGTTGGCTGAATGGGGCCGAATGGATACAAGCCAGGGAAAGAGAGAAAAGGAGAGAAAGATAAAAAAAAGCTGGTGACCCCCTTAAGAAAATCTGAATGGCAAACTTTATGTAGTAGTCTACTGCATATTATACAAAATATTAAAATTACAGTATGTACAATTCACATTACTTCTCCCTTATAAATACCATAATCATATTTTGTACCATATTTCCTTATAAGTAATTTATGAGATCAAAGAACTGTACAAAATACACAAATAATACATATCCTTTTCAGTCTTACATTAAAGCTACATAACTGTATCAACATTCATTTAACAATCTGCTGTATCTGCGTTGTTTCCACATAGCGATTTTGATTAGTTGTTTTGTCTTTTTAGGCCAGCCCTGTGAGTTTCAGATCGAAACTCAGTGGTCTGGTTAAACTAATAAAAAAACAAAAAATTGTTTTGTTTACTGTGTTCATCATAGTTTAGGTTTGTTTATTTTGCAAGTTTTACATTATAAATACAAAATTATTTATATTAAGTTATGGCTTTCAAAAACTTTCATGCCACACCTTCATCAATGATAAAATGGCAATGAAAGATTCATTCCCAGTGTGCATGGATCACACTCAGGTCTACTATACTAATGATTAGCCCTCTCAGCGTACAATAGTGTGTTTCTTACTTTTAATCTTGCTGTCAGTATACAATTTTATTCAATTTGTGAAGAAGTTTTGGAAGTCAAAGGGGAAATTGAGAAATACTTTAACCTCTTCAATTTCTAGAGGGATATTGTCTATTGGTACCCAGAATAAACTATTTTTAATGTATCCTCATGTATTGGGAGGGACAACGCTTTTTGTATTACAGCTTAACAGTAGATGGTTTGGACATGTAGAAAGGATGGATGTGAATAATTGTGTTATGAAAAGCAAGTCTATGAACGAGGAAGGAGTCTCAAGGAAAGGTAGAGACCAAGAAAGACGTGGGATCAGATAGTACAAACTGATTTTGTAGCCAAAGGACCGTCTAAGAAGGATGACAAAGACCGAGCTGCCTGAAACGCTGCTATAAGGTGAACAAAATGGCTGACCTACTCACGTGTATATCAAAGTCTTTAATGTATGTATGTATATAATAGTACAGTATAACACCTTTCTTCATTTTACTGTATTTTAAACTTGTATGCACTGTATGTATGTATTCACGGTAACATTAGATGATCTTCCAAAGGTCAGAGGAAATTAAAGGGTAAACTGGTATAGATTTTACACCATTCTATCCCTAGAGAATCAAGAGGTCCTATCAAATCTGCCAAATTATAGCCAGAATAAAAGGAAGATGTCATCACATGACAGGGTCAATTAAGTTTCAATCTGTAATGGAATATGCACATTACTATCAAATATGATGAAATGTCTCAAAGAATCAGTAATCTTCCCAAATTTCAATTTTTTTTCATCACAGTTGTTGTTGTTGTTCCCCAGGCTGTCTGACAGAACAGCCCAAAGGTCCCGAGCAAGGCCAAGGCCATAACTGAGCGCACCAACAGAACCCTCCCTCCTTTACCACTAGGTGACCGAAGCTGCTCCCAGCCAGGCGAGGAGCTAAGAAGGGTGCGTAAACGCCCGGAACACCGAAGCTCCACCCAAGGCCCTGTGCCCCTTAACAATTACAGTACAAAGTGAAAGTTGAGGGGCAAAGGAAAAATGTGACGCTTTGGCTACCAGTCTGCCAACCTACCTCTAGGTTGGCAGTAGAGAGGTCAATCCACGAAAGAGACGCCGCCACTCGAGATCTAGAAAATATATAAGTAAAAGAAACAGTCAAAGTAAGCTATGGGTATGGCAGAGAATGCTCAACTCACTCTGATAGACCAGCCTATCACAGTTATTCACAATTATAATGCATGAAATTATAACTTGTTCTTTAAAATGTCTGTATTAAAAATGTTACATACCAGGGCCGGTATTTATAAAAGAATTTAAAAATTTCTCTAAAAGTAATTTTAACTAATAGAAAGTCCTTAAAAGTTATTCATAAAACATTTAAAAGTAGCTTTTAGTGGAATCGTTAAGAAAGCTGCCAAAGCCACTATTTCGCTATATCTAGCAAGATTACAATCGATGAATAACGTTTAATAGGTAAGTATAGGCTTCTAATTGCATACACTAATTACTATAAAACATTAGGGTAATTATGCAATATTTTGTTATTGTGAAATCTATTATATATTGCTAAATTGAAGGCCCAATGAAGGGGTAATATATTTACCATACCAAAGCAATTGCGTACTCCGGTGTGGCAGCATCTGAGATAGTTGCCAAATTTGCGAGTTTTCACAATTGGGTTTGGGTGACTTCAAGCTATCGTAAAGTGGAGTAATTTCGGACATTTTTCGATTGTTTTTTAACAATTTCTCTGACAGTAAACACATTGTAGATATTTAACTAGGTCAAGTGATGAGTGGTGATAGCGCGCTGTAATCCAGGAAGCCTCCTAAAATTATCCCCCATAATATCCTTATCCTAATTTCCTAAATGATGTCCGAAGTATTCTTGAAAAGTGGAAAACTTCGGACTTGTATGGTATAAGCGTTTCCATTATATAATGTCAATGGATAATTACTTATTATCACCAAAGTCCGAAGTTATGACCGCAGTCCGAAATTACCCCAGTTTACGGTAATTTGCGAAAAAATAGGGTGCAAATAGGCTACTTGTTCTCGGACGTTATGAAATAGGCCTATCTTGTGACAATCCAATATTATATCTTAGTCCTTCTACACTCCTTTAATTTGATCTATTTGTTAGTGTTCTTCCAACAAGTATAGGCTTTTGTCAAAGAGGAGGCTGGAACTGTCGAGGTTGTAGGCGGAGGAGGAGGGCGATTAAGAAGGATTTACCTATCTTAAAACTGTCTTCATAGCGCAATGGATAAATGCACTGAATTTCGGTGTGAGCATCCTAGGTTCGAATCCCTGGACTGCCACATGTATTTGTTGATTTCATTAATTGAGTTTAGGAGTAAAGTCGGTTGGTGGAGGTAACATGATAATAGAGAGACCGACCGCGGTCAAAAATGTAGTCGGACATATATACAGTAGGCCTATGCATAGAAATGTTTAAAGTAGGTTGATATATATGGTGGTAGGTTACTTTCTAATATAGCTTATTCGTTGGAGAACACACAGTGGATCACCTTTGAGTACTGTAGTATGATGTGCAGGGTGGTATATGGATAGAATCAAGAGTTACCTAACATACTGCACTTGATAATATATCTAACCTACAATCATACCACCATGAGTTACTCATTCAGTTACATTTTGACCGTTGCCAAATAACGTAGGGTAATAGGTTACACACTTTCATCTCGGGGTTAAGAGCTTCGTTCCTCTGTCTCCTTCATGGTTTAAACGGTATATTTTGATTAACTCAGCATCGCTATAGGCCTATTAATCCAATTAGTCTTTCTAACATGAACATTCCTTGGCAGGGGGTGGCGGATTTGTTATTCAATCATCTTCATCGTCCTCCAAAAGTAACTTTTAAGCGCTAACAGTCCCAAGGTGAGCTTTTAGTTTTCGCCGGGTTTAAAATCTATTTTTAGCCGCTAAAAGTTTTTTTGCCTAACTTTTAAGTTTTAAAAGTTGGCGCCATCTTTAAAATCAACTTTTAGGCCTAAAAGTGCTTTATAAATACCAGCCCAGGTATTAAAATAAATAGCAACTAAGATATACTAAATATAATTCTGCCTGAGACTATCAAATTATGCATTCGACTTGACAAGCATATATATTCATATACAGTATTGTATATAGCTATGCGCTCTTGTATGCCCAGTTAGTACAGCATATTAATTTGGTTGTTACTTTATTTTATGTATTTGTTCAATCGTACATTTCATTATTTGTCTTATATAATAATTTTACTTTGCTATTAACATAGTTCTAAGTTTATTTCAAATAAATAATTGCTCCTTAGTACAAAGTGCCTCTCTCAGATCCATAAGTTTGACTTTCTCCTGTAATATTCTACCTGGAGTCTACCTGGAGTTTTTTCGGCTACCTCATTGGCCTCGGCGAGAGTTGCTCCCCCCGAGTATGTTTGCTGCCAGTTTTTGATACATACTGTACATACATACATAAAATTTTAAGACTGAGTGTTCCACACATAAGTGCAGTTTCAGTCTCTTGTCCTAATGGCGGCA
>JAGKTK010002146.1:41670-64683 GCA_018397895.1 Paralithodes camtschaticus | reverse complement strand
GATTTTTTTAACTCGACTTATGTGGTGAGCCGCTAATAAGGGGTTAAAACAACAGAAGAACATTGACATTATCAAGCAAGTATTGATAAAGGTATTAAACATTATTAATTCTAATACATATATATCCCATTCCCAATACAGCTCTACAAGGGTGGTCCGGTGAGCCAGGCCAGCCAACCCAGCCAGGCGACACAGGACGAGGAGGCAGTGGACGACCCGGGAGAACTGGCCACGCCACCTGCAGCGGCCGCGGCACCAAGGGCAGCCACCGTCGACCCACCTCCAGCCACCGTGGATCCAGCAGTAGGAACGACCCAAGCCGAAAGGGACCTGTTATATAAGGTAAATGTACATATTGTTACACTCATTTATATCTGCCCAGCACCTTTCACTTGAGTAGTATTTATAAGAAATACATTTACTTTTACCCCACTACATTACATTCACTTCTATTAATTTAGTAGAGTAAAATTTAAGCATATATCCGAAATATTCTTTACAATAGATTTGTAACTCTATGTAGCCTTTCCCATGGAGTGCAGGTGTGACATTCCTTGGCTAGTTCAAAGGTCACCACTATATTTCTATGGCGCTGCTGAGGTCTCCCCTCTCCCCCAACCCCCTATTACGATTTACCATTTTACATACACTGACAGACAGTGTTGACTGAATTTATAATGGTAGTACATCGTTTTATTTGCAAACCTTTAAACACAATATATTTAACACACAGCTGCGTGAGGCGGAATCCTGGCAGCTCAACATCACCGAGGCTTGGAGGGGGGCACACCAAGACGAAACACCGCTCATGACAGAGGTCCGCCTCTTTCACCAACTCCTGACAGCCTCGTTCAAGGCTGTGGAGCGACGCCATGTGGAGCATTATATGTTCGAGGGGCTCAAGTTGGTGACAGGGATGAATGCCTATGTCCTGGGGACAGGCTCAATCCCCAGGGTGGTCATTAATGAGCCACAACCATTCTACAACCCCCGCCAGCTCCTCCCCCGCCCTATGAGCCCATGCCACTTCCAGGACATTCCCACTACAAGCTGCCCAGCACACCCGGTACCCCTATTGGCTGGAGGTCACGGGCCCCCAGCTATGGGCGTCCTGATGCCACACCCGTCGAGCCACCCCGATCAGTGACCCCTAGGTTGTCGGTCATTGCAAATTGGACCGCTACCTGGAGAATGCTGTCGCTGGGCTGCTGAGGGACTTCAATTATTAGTTTTTCATTTCCCCCCTATCTCTATTTTCCTATCGGTTTTGTATTATTTGTTTAAATTCACCAAATAGCATTTCTTTTCCCCCCTTTATATCTCTATTTTCGTATCTATTTTTAGTACTTTTACAATAAAAAAAAAAAATGTGTAATATGTTGTTTGCCATATCCTTGACCTAATGTAAGTTAAATTTATGTAAACGCTAAGATAACTCTGCACAAATATGACTTCAATTACCTAAATATTTATAGAAATGTTAGTACCAAATAATCCTACCATAATATCTCGTGCAACAAACATAGAACAAACCAAGTAAAGAAGGAATGAAATAAAATAATGATAAATAATGATAAATAAAATAATAATAATGAATATAAATACATGTCAGGGAAAATAAATAAATTAACGAAAATATAAGTTGGTTACAAATACCTAGAACAAATAGGACAAATTTTGAGAGGCAAATTCAATTAGAAAAGAAATAGTAATTTGTAAAAATCTATAGAACAATTATGAACCATGTTGAGAGTGAAAATACAATATAAAATATAAAAGAGATGGAAATATATGGACAAAATATGAAACATGTTGCGGGCAAAGCAAATGTTAAAGAAAACTATAAAGGAGATAGAAATATTTAGAACAAATATGAAACACATGTTGAGAGGAAAAACAAAAATATAAGAGAGAAATATAAGAGATAGCAATATATGGAACAAATATTAAACATGTTGAGGGCAAAGCAAATGTTATAGAAAACTATAAAGGAGATAGAAATATTTAGAACAAATGTGAAACCTATGTTGAGAGGGAAAAGGAAATATAAGAGATAAATATAACAGATAGAAATCTATAGAACAAATATGAAAGATATGTTAACGTTTACATGGCCATGTGTCATGTGTCACCTGTGCTATATTTTATAAAATAACAAGTATACATAAATCAGGTTGTATTAATCATGAAGTATACACTATTATCTTTACTTATTAAATGCCATTGGTAATTGCATTAATAGATAGAATGCGTGTATAATGTTAATTTATAGTAAAACTACTCTAATACCTGATTTATGTATAGATATATATATATATATAGATATTGTATGAATTGGGCACCATTTCTACTTACCATTCACCGTTGCCAGGGCAGCAGGTTCCGTGGGAGGCTGTAGTAGTCTGTGAGGTAGTTCCTCACTATTTTGGCAGCTCCGGGTCCAGCTTGCCGCTGACGTGGCTGCAGTCCGTCCAAGGGGTCCCTCGTCCAGTCTCCAGGCCGCACACGGGTGTGATGCTCAGGTAGGCTGTTCGTGCCTGGCCGTCGGTCGATGAGGATGTTGTGGAGGATGCAGCTTGCGAGAACCACCTTTTCAACAGTGCTTGCCTGTAGGTTGAGAGTTGTCAGCAGGCACCGGAAGCGGTTGGCCAGCATCCCGAAGGCGTTCTCGACCACCCTCCTGGCCCTCGACAGACGGTAATTGAAGGCGCGTTGTTTCTTTTGTAGTCCTCGGTGGGGGTGTGGTTTCTGGAGCCACTCTCTCATAGGGAAGGCGTCGTTGCCCACAATGAAGTAGGGCACTGGCTCGTCATCCCCAGGCAGTGGCTCCCGGCCTGGCAATCCTGCTACGTCGTTTTCTAGCGCCTGCCGGAGGTCGGTCACCTGAAAAATGCCGGCATCCGTGGCTGATCCGTTTGCTCCCACATCTACGTAAGTGAACTTTCCCTTGGAGTCAACCAGTGCAGGGAGAACGTTGGAGTGGTACCCTTTGTAGTTGTAGTAGTACGATCCACAGTTGGCAGGGGGTTGCATTGCGATGTGCTTACCGTCGATCGCTCCTACGGTGTGGTGGAAATTCCATGTGTCGGCAAATCCCTTGGCTATGTCCTTCCACCCCTGCGGTGTCGTCGGGCACACGATCACCTCCTCCAAGTATTCCTGTACGATGGCCTCGCATGTCTCTCGTACAACCTTGGAAATGGTGTTTGGACCCACTCGGAAGTTGAGGGCCATGCTTTTGTAGGCCTCACCTGTGGCCAGGAAGCGGAGTGTGATGGCCAGACGTAGGCCTGGCTCCAGGGCCTTTCTAAAATTAGTATCCTGCTTTTGGATGCGTGGTGTCAGCTGTCCCAGAATCTCAGTGTAGAGTTCCTCGTCCATTCGCAGGTAATACTTGTAGGTGGTGACGTCCGTTGCTTGTGGGGTCTTGAGCAGTTGCTGATAGTGGCCATACTTTTCTCTTTCTGCTATCCATTCCCTCACAAAACAACTACGTGCCTTGGCTTTGCGTTTCTAATTCTTGTTCCTAATCCGAGTCCTCCTCAAAATCACGGCAGTGTAGAGCTGGACTCTCAGGTTGGTAATCAGCAACTGGTTGCGGTGCAGTAGGTCTTGGTAGTAGTCGTCGGTTGTCAGGTAGGGCGGTAGGTGTTCGAGTAGGGCAGTGCTGGGCTCCATGGTGCAGATGCAAGGTTTGGTGGTAGACTGTGTGGGGGTCTACGGCCCCCGACCTTTATATAGGGTTGGGTACTTTGTCGTGCTTCTGTCGTAGGAGTCGACCCTGTCGGGTGACAAACGTATGTATCGTGCGACACACTTGCGCAGCACATATGCTGCTCGTCTGGCAGACGGCTAACATCCTAACAACATCCTAACAACATCCAACTTAGTGTACTGTGAACGTGTTGCGCGGACGTGTGTGTCGTACTGACATCGTAATAGGGTCACGAGTTAACGTGTGGCATACGTAAATGTGTCGTGAGTGACGTGTGACTGACGTGTGAGTGACGTGCGGCTGTTCTTGTCTGGCGAGCCTGGTGTCAAACGTGTCGATTCGGCAAAAAGTTGTTAAATCGGCTAACATCGGCCGTTGTTGTGTCTTGACGTACTGTATGGGATGCGGCCTTCAGTCAAACGCCGACCCGGTATCATATTTATAGCCTAGGCCATTTCATATTCCCAGGTCTAATTATTTACTTTCTATCCGTTTCTTCTCTACCGCCTAGGAATAATATTCAGGATATAATTGGTGCCGTGTGACCAGGATACTGGGCCATCTGTTATATATTGATAGGAATTGGGGGGGTATTAGGCCTGACTTGTCTGCCTTTGTGTAGAGCTGGGCGATCCAGTGGACAAATGTTGAGGGGCGCATAGGCTATGTCCGGGATTTTCCGCTGGACCGTCCAGTGCAGTGCCCTGCTTTTTTTTGGTTAAACAGTTCTATAGACCAGGGGCAAGGGTGGACACTGTCAGGCAGACCTCAGCCTGGGTTAGATGCGCCAAGGAGCCGGAAGGTATTAGATAGGCTACTGAACAGAGCGCATGCCTTCTTTGAGGAGAAGGACAAGGCCGAGGAGGAGCAGTCGACGCAATAGGCTAGATCTAAAGACTAGGACTACGGCTGCGGCTGTTCCTCCTTCAGAGAAGTCATGATCCTTCTTTCTCTTTCTTTTTCTTTCTTTTTCTTTGTAATTTGTTAAAATTTAATGTAGCCTAGCCTAGTAAAGTAAATATTGTAAAGTAGAGAAATATGACATAGGGTAATTTTTCTTTTCTTTGATCATTTGTAAACTCACAGGGGGCACACGGTCTTCATGCTTCAATTTGCTTGGTTGCTGTCGTCATCAATGTAAGTAGGTTAGCCTAGGCTTAGAATAGATTAGAATAGGTTAGCCTACAGTGACGATTAGTATTGTTGTTCCTTAAGCTTTAGTTACCGTATACTTTTAAGAATGGATGAGAAAATAAAGTCATTGCGGCGGTTCAGGGCCGCCAAGAAGGGAGGGATTACTAAGCTTACCTCTAATCTCTCTGAATTTATTGAACATGCTGCTACACTGCATGATGTAAGGGGTGTGAAAGTCACTTTAGAAAAGGCCCTAGCTGATATTGAGTCGTAGAACGTAGAGTTGTATAGCTTATATTCAGATGATCAGTTAGAGGATGAGATGGTGAAAGATATGCAGTATGTTAATCAAGTAAACAGTCAGTTAGCTGAGATAGATAGTGCTCTACAGACAACCACTACTGGTAGATCTCATGATAGTGCAGCAAGTAGGAAACAGAAGGGTATTAAGCTACCCTCCCTGAAGTTGCTAGTTTTTGATGGGGATCCAACACAGTGGGTGGGTTTCTGGGAGCTCTTTGATTGTAGTGTTCACTCCCAAACAGACTTAACTGACATTCAGAAATTTACGTGTCTAAAGGGACAACTTAGTGGTGAGGCTCTACAAATTGTTAGTGGATTTAGTTTGGTCGCTGCAAGTTATGAACCAGCGGTCACTATACTGAAAAACAGTTATGGTCAAAAGGATCGCATCAAAGCAGCTCACATAGCGAAACTTTGTAATCTCCCACATCCTAGCCAAGAGGTCAGTGCTCTGAAAGATTTTTCCGCGTCATTTGAGTTTGCGTTAGAGTCATTACGCTCTATGGATGTAACAGTAAGTGAAATGTGTGCAGTACTGTTGCATAATAAACTCCCTATTGCACTCTCTGAAGTGATTAAGAGTGAATTAAAAGACAACTGGCTGGATGTGGATGAATATGTTCGTGTGTTTAAGACTGAAGTGTGCAATCTAGAAAGTAGACATAATCCACTAGAACAGTTTGGGGCGACCGCCACAGCAGCATATGCAGTGTATCAGAAACCCGATACCAAGCAGAAGTATGGATGTAAGTTGTGTTTAAAGACAGGACATTTTTGGGCAAAGTGTGCAAAATACAAGAACAGTCCCGCCAAGGCCAATAGAGCAAGGCAGTTGAAATTGTGCGTCGGGTGCCTGTCGTCAGAACATGGCAGCCAGAGGTGTACTAACCCTAAAATTAGGCCGTGCCAATTCTGCCAACAGAAACATTTTAATTATTTGTGTCCGACGCCACGCCTTGAACAAACTGGACAACCAGCAGCCCCTGAACCAACAGTGACCATGGCTGTGGCTTCGGGCCGTAATGCAGTGTTGTTGCCTACCATTCAGATTCCCTTGACCGACAGAAACGGTCATACCAGTAGAGTAAGAGCTTTGTTGGACCAATGTTCGCAGCGTACCTTCATCTTGCGCTCTGCTTTATCGCAGCTTGATTACGTTAGGGTCAGTAAGGAACAGCTAAAGCTCCAGGGATTTACTGGCTCACTTGGTAGTACTGAGTTTGAAATAGTAGAGTTAACCTATCATCACAGAAGAAGGGTACATAATTTGAGAGCCGTTGTAGTAGAGGAGTTACCAGTATACAAGCCAGGGAGGGGATTAGGGATGGAGGTAAATGCTATCAAGGCTCGGGGTTACAAATTAGCAGATCCAGGTATCACTGATGGAGATATGATAGGGTTACTGATTGGGGCGGACTTTTATTACCACTTTGTACATTCAGGCTATGTCAGGGAAGGAAGTATAGTTATGTTACCCACAATTAATGGTTACGCACTGAGTGGCACTTATCAGTCAGATATAGAAGAGACCCATGTAGAGTTAGTCACTGTTCTTAAGTTAGCAGTAGACCCTTTAGTGGAGATACAGGAAGATATTGGCAGGAATTCTCCAGAATTAAAGGATCTGACAGCTCTATGGGACTTGCACCATATTGGTATAAGTCCTAATGAGACTGGTAAGGGTGGGGAGAAAATCTTAAATTGATTTTCTGAAACGGTACAGTATTCCGAAGCACAGGGACAGTATATAGTGGAACTGCCGTGGAGAGATAACATAGATAAATTACCTGATAAATTTAAGTTAGCCCTGGGCAGAATGAGAGGCTTGCAGCGTAAGTTTATAAAAGATCCCAACTACTGTCTACAGTATACAAAGGTTCTGGATAATCAGATAGAAAGGGGGTTTATTGAAAGGGTAGAAAACAGGAATCAGGCTGGTCATCCCATTCACTACTTAGCTCACCATGGTATTACCAAGGATAGTGCTACTACGCCTGTACGGATAGTGTTTGACTGTTCGGCTAGGATGGACGATAAGGCGTTCAGTCTGAATGACTGTCTCCATACAGGTCCATCGCTAGTGGCTGACCTCACCCAGGTGCTTCTGCGCTTTAGATGCCATCAATTTGCCTGGGTGAGTGATATTGAGAAAGCATTTCTCATGGTGGGGTTGAGTGAGAAAGATTGGGATGCTACTAGGTTTCTGTGGCCCGTTGATCCCTTGGATGTTGCAAGTCCTTACATTGTCTACCGGTTCCGTGCAGCTCTGTTCGGGGCCACCTGTTCCCAGTTCCTCCTTAATGCTACCATTAAAAAACACCTGTCTATGATACAGGAGAACAGTGAAGTAGTTACTAAGCTCAAAAGGGGGCTGTATATTGATAACTTGCAGGGGACTGGTGATGATGTTAGTGATTTGCAACAACAATGTTGGGATGCCCGTAGAATATTTTCCAGCGCTAACCTGTCTTTACGTGACTGGGTCACAAATAATGAGAATTTGCGGGAACTGTTGCACCTGAAGGGTATAGCTTCCGCCAAACAAGACGGGGTTAGGGTGCTTGGCGTTGGGTGGCTAACTAATATGAATATGTTGCAGGTTAATTGCCGCGGAAGTAGCCCTGCATTGGTTACGAAACGCGAGGCTCTAAGTCTAACCGCGAGTGTGTTCGATCCTCTAGGAGTGTTGCTACCGGTAACCATCCGGGCGCGGAGGTTCGTACAGGACTTGTGGAGATAAGAGTGTGGGTGGGATGTCCCCATTCCAGATGACATGAGAGCTAACTGGCAGGGTATTTATAACGATATGATAGATAGTACAGGTATCATGTTTCCCCGTCAGTTCACTATTTCTAAGAGGGTTACGCTGCACCTATTTAGTGACGCTAGCTCAGTAGCATATGGTGTAGCAGCCTATGCGGTTGGTGATGAGGTGAGTAGGTTAGTAATGGCCAAAGCTAAGGTGGCGCCTATTAAGTCCCTCACCATACCTAAGATGGAGTTGACTGCTGTTCTTCTCGCAGCTCGTCTCGCATGTTATATATGTGAGGCCTACGCGGACGAGCTGATTATAGAGAATGTATACCTCTGGTCAGACAGCCAGATAACCCTATGCTGGTTGTCTAGTAAAAAGATTTTGCCTATTTATGTTCAAAATAGAGTTGATGAGATAAAGTCATTAGTCCCCGGCACTCATTTTCGTTATGTGTCCACAGAGGACAACCCCAGTGATCTAGTTACCAGAGGGATTTCTTATGTGTCCTTAGTTGCTTCTTCGCTTTGGTGGGGAGGGCCCATATGGCTACCTCACCTGGCCTGATCATGGCCCAATAGGGGGCTCAATAGGAGGGGACACCACTGTGGGTTGTAACGTGAGTCAAGAGGGAATCCTGTCATTGCCCCTGTCGGTTGCCCCTACTGCCATATTGAATTGGGACCGGTATGGCTCATATATGAAGTCATGGCATGTAATGGCATGGGTCCTTAGGTTTATTAGGACTCTTAAAGAGAAGACACAAGGGAACTATCAGGCAAAACCGGCATACTTGACGGTGCCGGAATTAAGAGCAGCAGAGTCAGCCATGATTAAGGTAGCTCAGAGAGAAGCTTACTCTGAGGAACACCACTATTTGTCAAAAGGACAGAGCACACCAAACAATGTAGTGAAGCAGTTAGGCCTCTATGTGGAGGGAGGCATGATACGCTGTAGAGGTAGGCTACACTTTTCAGCTTTACATGATAGCGCCAAGTACCCTATCCTTATCCCTAATAAACATCGTATAGCCACTCTCCTTAGTAATTACTGCCACAAAGTGTGTAACCATAGTGGTGTTAGTTATGTTGTAAATTACATAAGGCAAAGATGGTGGATTCCCAAGATTAGACAGGTAGTAAAGAAAGCCTTAAGGGGATGTATCATCTGCAAGAGATTGCAAGGTACATCATACAGTGCTGTACAGGCCCCTCCGTTGCCGGAGTTTAGGGTTCAGGAAGTGAGTCCTTTCCAGGTAACGGGGGTTGACTACACAGGTGCCTTGCCAGTAAAAGAGAAGGGGCGTGCTGTAAGTAAACTATATGTAGTCCTATTCACCTGTGCAGTTACTAGAGCGGTCCATGTAGAAACGGTGTCTAACCTCTCCTGCGAATCATTTTTGCATGCGTTCCGTAGGTTTAGTAGCAGGAGGGGTTACCCTGAGATTATGATGAGTGATAATGCCACCACATTTGATAGAGGAGCCAGTACATTACGGGAGTTGATGGATGATGCAAGGTTAAAAGGTACTCTAGCGGAATTCAAGTGCGAGTGGCGGTTTATACCGGCCAGGGCGCCATGGTTCGGTGCCATATGGGAACGAGTCATTGGCATCCTAAAGGCTGGCTTAAAGAAGGTACTGGGTCGAGCATTGGTTACCACAGAGGAACTGAATACGGTATTACTGGAGCTCGAGGCCACAGTCAATGATCGCCCGCTTGGCTACAGCTACAGTGATCTTGAAGACCCTCTACCCATCACTCCTTCACAACTGGTTCATGGGAGGCGGATCAGAAGCTTTCTAAGGCGGGAAGTCACGGAGGAAGATCTCAAGGACACGACTTGGCATAACAATGATTCCGTCAACCAACGCTTCCAATATGTTACGAAGCTCTCACATGACCTGTGGAAAAGGTGGAGCACTGATTATCTAATATCACTCAGGGAGCAACATCGTCACTTAATGGTAAAAAAAGGGATAGCATCGCCGCAAGTTGGGGACGTTGTTCTAGTACATGATGACGGCACCCGACTTTTTTGGCGTATAGGTCAGATAATGAAATTTCTTTGTGGTCCTGACCACGAATGTAGGGTAGTTCAGGTAATAACAGGAGCCGGTTTGACCACCAGACCGGTGGTTAAGCTATACCCACTAGAGATAGATTTAGAGGTAGTGGATGGCGACAGAAAACCGAACTCTGATAATATCCTTCCTGCTACTGGAGCGGACCGAGGTGATACCCCTCAGAGGCCGTCACGTCGGGCTGCTTTGGGTTCCTCCCAGTTGTGGCGATCCATGATCGGGACGGGACAATTGTAAATACTCTGTATATAGCTGGTGGCGGAGTCTGTCGTGAATCCTAGCTGGTATATATACCGTAGTTTGAATTTCCCGGGTTCACGACAGCTGGTTCCTTTTTGTTTATACACATTACTTTATTTATCTTTGTGGATAAATATTACTGTGGTTGCACCAATTATATCTTAGTTTATTTTCCCTTATTATTTAATCACGGGAGACAATAATTATAGAACCCTTAAATATATTTATATTGTTACGATAAAAGGGCATCTCAGTACACTTCACACAGAGACTTCCTCCCGTTCACAACATACACCAGTTGCTGCCACATAACAACAGAACTTCACTGAACATCACCTAACCTACACTCTTTGCATCACAACTAAGTTCCTTTAATACTAGAAGTACTTCATAGATATTACTGGGACTAACACAGATAACCTACACATACATGTTTACAAGTAAGTCAAACGCCGTCCCGGTATCATATTTATAGCCTAGGCCATTTCATCTTCCCAGGTCTAATTATTTACTTTATATCCGTTTCTCCTCTACCCCCTAGGAATAATATTCAGGATAGGTAGATTGTATTATTCGGAATAGTGGACCGAACTGGGGCGGATTAAGGGTACATGGGGCCCCTGGCTAAAATTCATGCTTTTATCAAGCAAGTGACGAGCGAAGCTAGCCTATACAGCCCTATTTTTAAATAGGGCACTTTCAGAGGCATTTTGAGGCTTATGAAGAGACATACTAGATAATTTTAAGTTATATTGGGTACAGTGAAAATGGTGAAAAATAGAAACAACTAGCTTGGTTAAGACAAGAAAATCGATCTTGTTTTGAAAATCAATAAGGACTTGGGGAACAAAAATGCAACTGTGAGCCTCTGATGCATTTCCTTTGCATTTGAGTGTCAGTGTACGATAACCTTTGCTGAAAATGTGATACCTGTAAGTCTGGTTTTCAGGTAAGAGTTACTGGCTGCATATACAAGCTCTTTCAACGATCATTAGGGAATATTAGAAAAAAATCCACCTGAAAGTCTCAAATGTCCAACTAACTCAAGAGTGAACCATATTCCCAGTCTTTCTTTTACTCAGGCAATACTTTGTTTCTCTTCTCAATCTAACTTTCCTTCTTCTTGACTTATCACTTATGCTTAAAGCTCTGCGCTGAGTTATCCCCCTTCCACAACATGTTTGAAACAGTTACAATTGGATTTAAACTGTTGTTTAAATCTGGGGAGGGGATTTGTTATAGTTATTAGTTATAAGTTACTATCAGTAATCGCTAACCCCAATTTTTTGATGTTCAGCAATGATAAGGGGTCATAAAACCTACACAACACAATAAAATCAATGAGAGTACAGTCAACTAGGTAAATTCACAGAACAAAAATCCCATTGTTCAAGCTTAGTAGACTCTCTCCAAGGCAGGTCACTCAGGTTGAGCGACAAACATGGCTGAGTAACTCAGCCATCTCTGTCATGCAGGTGCATCCACGAACACGCTTCCAGTGCGACGCCCGCCAGTTTAACTGCCCGTTCTCACTCCTTACATTATAAACTAGCGAAACTTAACTCTAATGTTTGGCCGTCCAGGCCCGTCTTGGCGTCCTCTATATTCAAGTGTTGGAGTGTCAATAATGACTTGAGCATTCGAGTAGGAATATAAAATTATACTTTATAATATTCAGATTCTCTCTTCTAGGTTTCATATAGAAAATTAGTCATTATCTATGTATTAAACATATAACTATATAAGCAAATGAGATATCATCCAGAATATATGTATGAGATACAACATTCAATACTTTCGTTGGTGGTGTTTGGTGTTTTGATGAAATTAATACAAATATAGAATACTGCATAAAATAACAGGGAGAGTTACGAGTTATGCAAGAAAACCGGGGCCTGAAGGTAAATATAGCGGTAACTATTTTATTATTTAAGCACTGGCCCATTAAGTTACATGTACTATTATTAGTTTATTACTGTTTATAATGAAAACCTAAGTGTTAGTGTAGCCGTGGCCCGTGGAGGAATAGTACCTGAGGGAAGATTTGTCATGGGGAATTGGGAAGGCCGAAGGGGCCTCCCGGAGGGCCCCCAATCATGCATCCCCCTTAGGTGAATTTTGTTTCTGTTAATCAACTTTGGGAATTGGGGGCCCCTGGCTGCAGCCCAGCTATGAGGTTTGGGCTATTCATATATCATTCAGCTGTTGCTGGAGTTAGCGGTGTAGCGCACTTAATATGTCACTGCGAGAGGCTCTACTACCCTGGTATTTGTTTTCAAGGTTCTATTATTGTTTGTATCTTTGGCAATGGATGATACCTACATGCCGATGCTTGTGGCAGCGAGGTAATGCTAGTTTCTAGGGCGGCATCAGTGGTAAGAGTACCGGATTCTGAAAGGGCTTGTGTGAGTGATGGGAGGAGTTTGGTGAGGTGCCCTTTTTGACTGAAATCACTTTATGGAGTTGTGCAGGAATCCCTGGGACCATGTACAGTACCATGTTTATGATGAATATTGTGTACCTCAATTGTAAGTGCTCTCTTCTGGTATTATGTGTCTATGGTCATTCTACAGCAGGAATATCATTTAACGTGTGGGAGGTATCTCTTGCGAAGATTTGTTCACGTCACCCTTGTTTCCTGGATGTTCTTTCTCGGTACAGTACAAAATAATTAAACAACAATAGCCTGTCATTTGTCTTGGTATTATATGCTTATTGTCTGATTATTTTTATTACAACAAAATTACTAATAATATATATATTGGCTTTAGAGTCACATATAGTGAATTGTCTTAACCTCATATGTGTGAATTACATTGGCGATTATGAGGTTTATTATAATTATACATCTACACCAAACCTACGAAGTGAAAGATACATTTTCAAAAAAGGGTCATGCGTATTTCAGCATGAGTATACATATATTATATACCGTATGTGATAAGTTTGTCATATATTTTCTATGTGTAAGAAGGAGATAAACGTCAGGCTGTTTGTAAAAAGTGTTTCCCCCAAAGTCAAAAGAGTGACAGAAAGCCAAATTCAAGGGACGATGGGGTCACAATATCTGGACACACAGAGATTATAGGAGTCTAAGTCATAGGATGAAGGAAAGTTTGATTGAGGGAGAGAGTTCCAAAGTCCACTTGTTGAGTAGAAGGAAGACTGACGAAATGTGCCAATTCTTGGTTTAGAGAGCTGGGCAGAGTAAGAGTGGGACTGTGTTGAAAGGTGGGTGCCTGGCACTCGCCGCAAGGGAGGGAATAATTATGCACTAAGAGAGCGCTGAAGAATGCTGATTGTTGCGAAAACGATAGAAGAGTGAAAGAGATGTAGCAAGCGTCGTGTAGAAATAGATTGTAGGAAAGTAGTAAGAGGAAGTGAGTTTATGGGTGGAACCTCCCCGCACATGCGAACAATACTCGACAAATGGGCGCACTGTGCCCATATACAGAGCAAGAAGGTGTGCGGGGGTGAGGAACCCACAGAGAAGATTGAGCAGACCTAACTTCTGGAAAGCTATTGTAACAAGAGTGGTATGCATGCATTTATGAATGTTTGTAAGGCAATACATACATTTATACGTTATCTTAAGGAATGGAAAAGAAGAAACATTAAGACAAAACATACCTATAGTAAGGCTCACACTCTTGCATAGTATAATGTGCCAAGGATATTACTTACAAACCAAATACAAAAGCAAGAGGTGATCTACAAGATCTAATTATATTTCCCTGTAATAGAAAAACACAAAATGCGTAAAACTGTTTTAGAAGTTAATTTCCAAAAAAATAAATAATAAAAGAAAGAAGACACTTAAGTATGCAGGGAGAAATATAATACTGAATATGAAAGTCGACAAGTCAACTGATATGCATGTTGAACACAGCAAAACAAAAGATTGCCTAAAGTTTCAACACAAACAATAGCAAAAGAGAATCGCAATATATGAACATTTTAACCCTTTACCGGGCAAGGAACCATATATGGTAACTTAAATGGGCGTCCAAAAGGGCGCTCCCAAGCCGCCCGGTGTGTGTCTGCCACCACGTCATCATGCCTCAGCCAATCACCGATGATCAGGCTACTCATGTGGGTATGGTGTAAGAGCTGATGCCATCTCAGTATTGGTTGAGAGCAACTCGAAGTTCAGTTGCAGGCCAGACATGAAGAAAGTAGGATCTCAGCGATTTTTCTCTTGACGCCCTCGACCCTAGCTCATCACGTAATATCGGTAAGTTGATAATAATCTGATATTATGCAGTTGAATAGTTGTACTATAACCTGATATAGTTGTCATTTACGTGGAACATACGGAAATGGGTGAAATTTGTTTGCGAAAAAGTGAATGATCAAATATGGACATGCGCCCGGTAAGGGGTAAAGCCCAAGTGATCATATATGGACTTACGCCCGGTAGCCTATAGAATTGAAATGACTAAATATGATCATTTTGCCCGGTAAGGGGTTGTACTCCCAAGTTACATAAAACCATATAACTTTGATGATAGTTACCCAAACCAGCATGGCACATGGCCACAACTTGGGTAGGGATTCTAGAATGTTCAACATAGAAATAAATGACCGATTTCTATTATTTCCTCATAAGTGTACAGTGAAATAAATATGAGTTTGGTAAGTTTAGTGAGTTCACAAATATTTTAGTGAGTTCACATATAGTTTTGATATTGTGAGGCATATACTGAAGTTTTTTTGAGATACGAGTACTGTCACATAAAGAAATACCAATTTTCATGGGGATCCTATGCCCAAAATTTGCTGAAATTCATTGGTCAGGGGGAACCTCTGCCCACATTTTGCTGGAATTCATTGTCCATGGGGAACCTATGCCAAAATGTTGCTGGAATTCTGTGTTCATGGGGAAGCTATGCCCAAATGTTGCTGGAATTACTTGTTCAGGGGGAACCTATGCCCAATTTGTTTTTTGGAATTAATTATTCATGGGGTACCAGACAGTGTCTGGGTTGTGAAAAGTACCTAAACTAAAATATTCATATATAATCTATTTATATACATATTAAAATAAAACGCTTATTTTTGGGTAATATAATGATATAACTGTTATTCTGTGTATTTTGTTTACCTTAAATTTACATTTTCAATATAGCATAATTCAAGATTATTTTTACCCTAGACCGGCGCTTGACCATATATGATCACTTCGTCAACCTCGATTTGCTAATTCAATATGCAAAACTGTGAAAAAAATCATAAGCAAAACTACCTTAGAATTAGGTCTACTTTCATGGTCTAGGGTCAAAAAATGAAATTTCTAAGTATTTCTATGAGTGCCCGGTAAAGGGTTAAATATATAATATAACAGCAACAAAAATACAAAGAAAATGTTTAGTATGGAGACAAGACAAAGCACAGGTATTGCACATCATCTGAAACAAACCAATAAACAGATCAATGGATTACATAAAACGGCAACGCAACACAAGTTAAGGGGGGTTACCGTTTTTTTTTCTCTCCTTTTCTCTCTTTCCTTGGCTTGTATCCATTCGGCCCAATTCAGCCAACTGTTTTAAGACGTTTATCCCCATCCAGGTGTCGATTTCTTCCTGGAGAGCGATAGCGAGCCAGCATTGAATGGAGAAATCCGTCTTTGACGGAGAAATTTTTCTATCGAAAAATGTACAAATTAGCTTGCTGTCAAAACAAAACATATATATATGCTGGCTCATTACCGCTCGCCAGGACAATATTGACACCTGGATGGGGGTAAACGTCTTAAAACAGTAGGCTGAATGGGGCAAAATGGATACAAGCCAAAGAAAGAAGGAGAGAAAGATAAAAAAGCGAGGTGGTCTCCCTTAAGATAACATATTATGAGTATGAATTACGAACAATGTGGACTCATGTACACCCCTAGGGCCCACTCAGCCCATATATTAGGGCAATCATTGTGTGTAGGGTTTACTTTGTGTGTTGATGGGTCCCTATTAGCGGCCTCAATGGTCGGGATGGGTTGCCTTGAGGGCTGTATTTATCTCCGGAGCTGTGTTGATGACGGTAGAAGGAGAGACAAAAAGGGGGAGAAGAAAAAGGGAGAGCACAAATAAAAGAAGTGGGGAAGAAGATATAGTAAAACAGAGAGATATCAGATTGTGGAATAATAAGAAAAAAACATGGTGACGGGAAAGATAAACAAAGGCTAAAAGGAAATGCGAGGCGAAAGAAAGATAACAATGTTAGTTCACATACAAATAGGAGAGGCATATCATTCATCGTGAAAATAACTAGGAATTAGTGTTTAAATCACTACACTGAAATCAGGTTTAGAAGAGATAACAACATTTTACGTTGATTGGGCAGGATTTATGAACTTTGTTTAACTTTGCAAACGAAAGATTAGTTTCTTTAAACTAGCAAAAATAATCCAATCTGAAATACATTGACAAGGGAATAACATAGGCCATTAACCCTTTACGGACGGGGACATTTGTAACTTTTACTACCTGCCAGGCGGGCAGATTTACCCTAAACGAGCATCATTCCATGCTCTTTTTCATGCATAAACAAGAGCCAGAGCGTAATACAAATATGTATCCGTGAAAGAGCGATAATAGAGATTTCCAATGACACCTGAATCATCCTTGTACGACAATGGGTTCGCTTGCAACGATGTTGCAACACGAGTACAAAAACCCTAAAATACGGAAATTTCCCGAGATTTTACCCTGTCTAGCGAGGCGAGGGATGTGTAGGTATGTGTTATACATGCCAGTAACCTCGCTAGGCTCGGGCCAAGCGCTCAGAGCCCACCTGCGGTCCTCCCACCGCGTGGACTCTCTCTCAGAGCCGATAATGTGCTCAAAATCCCTTGCGACTTAAGTCGGGACCCGCGGGTTAGGCCATGGTTCTCTCACCCGACTTAAGTCGGGAGCCGCGGCTTGAGTGTTAAAAGACTCGGCAACAAATTTAATTAAATTTCTCCAATCATATGATGACCATATTGATCAACTTTGATAGAGTCTGGCATCAATCCTTATTGTCGAAGATGTCACACTACGGCCTTGCATCATTAGTTCCACTAATTTCTTCTTATCTTCATAACAGAAAAATATGTGTAATGGTAGATGGCCTTTATTCTCAATTTCACTCAATAAATGCTGGTGTTCCCCAGGGATCAGTTTTGGCCCCAACTCTGTTCCTCATTCATATCAATGATCTCATATCTACCACTCATAATCCAATACATTCCTACGCAGATGACTCAACACTCCACAGTTCCTTCACATTTACCAATTCTTTCACCCAACCCGATCTTATAAATTCAAAAATAAGCACTGCAATTTCTCTGAACCAGGACCTTTCTAGGATTGAAGAATGGGGACAAAAGAATCTAGTTTCCTTTAATGCACAGAAAACCAAGTACATTCAATTTTCTAACCGACAGAATCTCACTGACTCCCATATATTTTTTAATGATGTAAATATTCCCACTTCCCCTAGTATTGACATTCTCGGTGTAACATTAACTACTAACTTGAGCTGGACACATTATGTTAGAAGCATTGCTAAGAATGCCTCTAAAAAACTGGGACTCCTGTACAGAGTTCGAGAATTCTTCACTGACGAGCAGTTGGCCGTAATATATAAAAGTCATGTGCGTTCTCAGATGGATTACTGTTCACCTCTGTGGAGTGGAAGTGGAGTGGTTGCATTGAGGCAGTTGGACAAAATTCAAAATAAAGCTATTAGATTAATCAATAACCCTGCAATCACACAGGACCTTCCTACATTATCCATACGAAGAAACGTTGCATCCCTTGCATTATTCTACAGATATTTTCACAGCAATTGTTCCGAGGAACTTGCTTCAATTGTGCCGCCTCTCCACATCTTTCCCCGTAGAACTAGGGCAGCTGAGAGCGCCCATGAATTTACACTTTCTCCTCCACAATGCAGAACTTCTGCTTATCAGAATTCATTTATCCCCAGAGCTACTACTCTTTGGAATTCACTTCCCTCGAATTGCTTTCCACAAACTTACAATCTACAAATGTTTAAATCCAGTTGTTACAAACATTTTATGAATGGAGGATGCCTTTAGGCACATGGACCTTTTTGTTTTATCTGTGTTTTTCCTTCCTCCGTTCATTGTCTCTTAAAAAAAAAAAAATAAAATAAAAAAATATTAATCAAGGGTTTTCATTTACGAGGTAGAAAATGCTATGGATTCTGAGGATATAGACTACACTCAAGTCTAAAGGAAGATTGTCTACAATACAAAAACACACAAGAAGAAAAATATAAAAACTGACCTATATGGAAAGCTACGTGCGAGAATAACCGTTTGAGGATTAAGGTGCGTTTGACAACTTATTCTGGCTTTCATTAGGCGATTTTATACAACCCCTCCTGCCTGGTTGTCATTTTAAAATTACACCGCAGGAGATGGGCAGGAGCCCTGGTGTTAAGCGTGGTTTGAAAGCCGTGCGTGGAACCGTATGTAAACAAGCCGGTCGGAGCGACGCGCACATTCCAAAACAAGAAGGAAAAGTCAGACTTTTGTTGTTATTGTTTTGGAGAACAAGAACAAGTCTTTGTTATTGTCTGATGTTGCTAACATCGCATCGAATCTCTCTCCACGGAAATCGTCATCACAACTGAACCAGTTGACCTAGAGAGCTCTACTCAATGCCAGTTTACAGATATGAAACAGGGATATGCTTTGAGATGAGTGTGAATTCTCTAGCACTTAAAATAACAAAGATAGGGCTAGCCTATTACAACGTTTTTCGGCCATATCCCCCTGGCTCTCAGTGCTGTCATTTAGAAAGGCTGCTCGGGCAAGAAGGGTTAAAGGAGGATCTATGGGTATTAAAAAAGGTAAATAAGTAACACCCCATTCTTAACATTAATCATCAATTACAAACACCAATGTACTTGAATAAACTAATGAAAGCATATGGTCGTCCCGGGATTCAAACTAGGGACACCACACCCAGAACATAAGCACCTAAACCATTACACCAGCTCACTTAACTCTTTAGCTCATATACGTTTTTTAAGCTGAATAAAATCATGTTATGATCCTCAAAGGTACTGTATAATGTAAATAAATGAGGTTGTTGAGGGAACTGAAGCTTGGGTGCCAGTTACGTAATTCCGACATGCTGTGCTGCGTCCAACAAACGGTTTTACCGTACACGGAAAACAAACACACATACGCACACACACACAAACACCTACCTTAGTCCCCCCTCATCCCTTCCTAATTTTCTGGCTATCATTAGACGAAATATTTCAGATTATAAAGCGTATATAAGGAAGGCAGAGGATTCGTTTACCCTTTTACACTTTTAATTCCCACAGATCCTTCCTAAGCTGTATATGATAATCTAATGTTAGTCAGAATAAACTGTGAAAACACGTCATAATCCTCAGGTGGTTAAGATATTACATTATAAGAAATACAATACTACAACAAATCTAGTATATTATCCTCTTACCTTCATCAAGCTCACTTGTGATGACTCAGCCTAATTGCTATAGAAGCAGCTGTTAAGGGGAGGTATTTTTTCTGGAATCCCTTCTCCCTCATGCTTAGCCCCAGTAGTCTTGAGATTTTTCAACGTTCGTCCCATTAGTTTGGCAATCTTAAGACCTTTCGTACCATTTAGGTTTTTATTTGTTCCTGGCAAGAGAAAGCGAGTCTGTAATTCAGTAGGCCGGTAATTTTTTCTACCGAATAATGTACTAATCTATCTCGATGATGGAGGGGGCAGGGTCTTGGGTGTGTTTTTTAAGGTTGATAGAGGTCTAGGGAGGACACTGGAAAACACAACAACTTAATTATACTGTATATACAATTATAAAATGATGATGCTGGGAACAGATGGGTGCCCTGATGATCAAGGACTTCAGTGAATAATTGCTAGATGGTTCGACCGCACTGTCCATCAACAGCATTGGCGTCTGCCAATAACACACTGGCTGGCCCAAGACTCGAACCGTCAACGTCACAGTTTGTAGGCGAGTGCTCTACCAACCTGTAGGCGTAGGGATGTGGGGACCCAACCGTCCGTCACTTTGTGGCGCAGATAGTCCCTGGAGGATGGGACTGGGAATCCCAACTTCAAAATTGTTAGAAGGAGGCTGTAAGCAACAACCGAACAGGGCGGTATTCCCGGGGAGTGCTGGCTGGTTGATAATGACAGCTGGAACTCATGTTTCACCACCTGGCCTCCCTAGCTTATCCTTTATGTGCCTCATCAATATAGAGGGCAAGCCCAGCCTGCCCTCCAAAACACCTTCTCCTCCTATCAATATATTATACTACAAACACTTTACATCTTACACTACCTTTTTACAAAATATATATACTCTATACAATTATCACGACCCGCCTCGGAGTGCCCATTGGCCTGACCCCTGGAAACAACTAGCCAAAATACTCTGGACCAGTTCTTCTACTCTTGTTATTGATTTCTGCAACATTACTGGCCTTTCCTCTAACTTCCACTCTGTTGAACACCACCTCTCCTCTGCCAATCCTCATCTTCTTTTTCTCACTGAAACACAGTTGTCTGGGACTACTGACAGCAAACCCTTCTCTGTATCCTCCTACTATCTCTATCCTCAGTTTCAAGTCAAAGGTGGATGTTGCATCTATGTACGCAACAATCTTGCTTTCTCTCGTGTTAGCAACTTTGATTCTTCTGAATTATTAACTCTCTGGCTAAAGCTTTCTTGTCACTCTCTAAAACTAAATATTTCTGCGCTGTTTATCGCTCCTCTAATTCAACTGACTAATCCATCTCTCTTTTCGCAGAAATCTCCATCCTAGGAGATTTCAACGTTCATCACCATCAATGGCTCTCATCGCTTTCCACTGACTAACCTGATGAACAAGCCTACATATTTTCTATCCTCAATGACCTAGAGCAGTTAGTGCAGCAACCCACCCTTATCTCGGATCACTTCGGAGATCGGCCCAACATTCTTGACTTATTTCTAACCTCTAACCCTTCTGCTTATGCTGTAAATCTGTTCTCTCCTTTGGGTACCTCCGACCATAAACTTATCTCTGTCACCTGTCCTATCTTTATGGTACGGCCACCCAATCCTCCCAGCCGGCGGCGCTTGTGGCACTTTAACGCTGCCGACTGGGAGTCTCTTCGGCAGTACTTCTTTGATTTCCCATGGAATGACATCAGTTTCCGTGGCCGGGGACTCTCAGAGAGTGCTGAACGCATTACCGAGGTAATCCATTTGGGTATGGAAGCATACATTCCATTTTCTTTTTATCAGTCTAATGCAAAACAATCTTGGTTTACTCACGCTTATTTTACTGCTGCCTGCAATAAGGAGGAAGCATTCAAAGGGTACCATCACTTTCAAACTCAAGAATCTCATACTTCCGATGTTTCTGCCTGGAATCAAGCCAAATCTGTTCTTCACCTCGCCAGACATTCTTTCATCAATAAGAAATGCACCGAACTATCCAACTCTAGCTCTTCCCAAGCTTTCTGGCATCTAGCCGTAAACCTCTCAAAAATGTTCTTCTTCGTTTTTTCCTCCTCTTTTCCACTCTGACGTCACCACCGTAACTTCTTCCTCTGACTAAGCTGAACTCTTCGTTAACAATTTCGCTAAAAACTCCACCTTGGATGATTACGGTGCTATTTCCTCCCTCTCCACTTATGCCTAACATCATAATCTCTTCCAAGGATGTACTTTCCACCGTCTCTGGGCTAAATACTAAGAAAGCTTACGGACAGGCTGTGTTTCTCTTATTGTACTAAAAAAATGTGTTTCCGTGCTGACTCCCTGCCTAGGCAAACTCTTTCGGCTATGTCTCTCCTCTAACGTCTTTCCTTCTTGATAGAAGTTTGCTCTCATTCAACCTGCCCCAAAGAAGGGTGACTGCTTTCAACCCTCCAACTATCGTCCCATTGCTCTCATTTCTTGCATCTCTAAAGTTTTTGAAACTATTCTTGCCTCAAACTTTCCTCATCATCAGCGAGGGGAGGGTCACGTCCGTCGCGGTCGGGGATTTTTCGACTATTCCGCGGGATACTGGTAATTAAACTTTCAAAAAATCACACACAAAAACAAACGTAGTGTCGCGGTACTGTGAAGTGAGAAATCGAACTGATTGATAAAATATCTTGGGAGATATACGCGTTTTGGAAAAAAAAATCTGTTAACTCCTACAGCAGTGCCACGGCGCTTGTCTAGGGCAGGCCCATGAGGCATAGGCAAGGCGTGGTGGAAAGAAGAAGGGAAAGAAAAAACCGTTACGTCCCAAAGCAAAAGTGTTAGCTCTATAGTCCTTTTAAATCAAACAGGGCTATGTGAAAATAGGAAGCCTAAGTTAAAAGTGGTAGTGAACAACGTATATCACGTAAATAAACTAGGAAAGTATAATACAGAAAATCAAAGTCAAGGGAACTTTAGTGTGGGAACAGGACGTATACTGTAAACAAAATACCCTCGGTGACCGCAAAAACCATAAACATATATCCCCTCGCCCCCACCCCCCTCACAGCGCAGATTATTTCTCGACCATATCGCAGGATAGTAGTGACGTTATCGGAGAAAGATCTCCCACGCAAACAAATTTGGTGAAAATTCGAACCTGTGCAGTGTTTAATCAAGTTGATAGGTAAAACAGGACAATTAAAATAGATAATATAGATATGCAGCCTGGAAAGTTCATTATTTTCCTAGAGTGCCGTATATTACGCTAAGCAGCCGACTAAAAACGGGAAAAGTGGTTAGGGCAGTGAAAATTCTGTTTCATAAGATTAT
>JAGKTK010002146.1:0-19517 GCA_018397895.1 Paralithodes camtschaticus | reverse complement strand
TCGTCGTATATTATGACATCATCTAGGTACACCGTACAGTTGGGAATGTCGGCTACAATGTCGTTCATTAATTTCTGAAACGTTGCAGGGGCATTTTTCAGCCCGTATGGCATAACATGGCAACGATATGTGGCACCGTCCACCACAAACCCACACACCTCTCGCGCTCGCTCAGACAAGGGCACTTGCCAATAACCCTTAACAAGGTCTATCTTAGTGAGGAACTTGGCTTTTCCTATCTTATCCACACTGTCGTCCACGCGAGGGAGAGGGTAGGCATTTGTGGGGGTTAAACCATTCAACCTGCGGAAATCTATACAAAACCGCACCTTGCCATCTGGTTTGGGCTGCAGTGTGACTGGGGAAGTCCACCTTACTGCACCCTCAGAAATCAGCCCACGTTTCAGCATATAATCCAGCTCTTCCCTAAGTGCTGGTAATTTAATAGGGGGAACACGGTATGGCACTGATTTAAAGGGCGGGTGGTCCCCAACATCGACATCGTGCACCGCTTGAGTAGTGAGGCCAGGATGCTCCGCGAAAACAGCTGGGTTTGAATCAAACAAGCTACACGTTGTTGCTCAGGCAGGTGCAATATCAACTCGTGAGCCACTTGTCTAGAATTCCCCGCCCACTGATCCGCGGAAACATGACAATCCCAATTATCCTCCCCCGCAGCTTGACTGTCCCTTCCTCCTTCTCCACCACGATCGCTGCAGATCAACACCGGGACAGTGAGAGGCTCGGAGGGGCGCCTCACATACTCTTTCATCAGATTTACATGGCAAAGTTGGTTCTTTTTCTTACGGTCAGGAGTAGCTACTAAATAGTCGAGATCAGAAACCTTCCTTACAACCCGATACGGACCAGAATACTTGGCAGACAAGGGGTGTCCCACCAGAGGCAGTAGTATCAGTACCTCCTGATCTACTTCAAACTCCCTCAGCTTCACCTTCTGGTCGTATCTGTCCTTCATCTGAGCTTGTGAACTCTTAAGGTTCCGACCTGCTACCTCCAGGCTCTTTAGCATTCTCTCACGGCTTTCAACAACATACTTTAGAAGCGAGCATGGCTTTGTGACTCCCTCCCAGATCTCCTTGACTATGTGGAGGGGCCCCCTGACCCTGTGTCCAAAAACCAACTCGTTCGGGCTAAATCCCAAGCTCTCCCCAGGTACTTCTCTCGCAGCAAATAAAACGTATGGGAGACCTAGATCCCAGTCCTTCCCATTTTCCATGCAATAACACCGCAACATACTCTTGAGAGTCGAGTGCCACCTTTCCAAAACTCCCTGACTCTCGGGATGGTAGGCAGATGACACCACAGACACTATCCCATGTTGCTGCATGGTCTGCTTAAACAGAGCAGAAGTAAAATTGGATCCCTGATCAGACTGGATCTCCTGAGGGTAGCCATAACGAGAGAAATAGACAAGTAGGTTTTTGACAACAGTCTTAGCCATCCCGTTGCGCATGGGGTAAGCATCTGGATACTGTGTTGCTACATCCATTACAGTTAGTAAAAATTTATTGCCGGCACTAGTGGGGGGCAAGGGGCCAACCATATCGATAACTACTTTGCTGAAGGGCGGCCCAATGACAGGGATGGGTTGTAACGGGGCTCTTGGGATGACCTGATTGGGTTTCCCAACAACTTGACAAGTGTGACACTGTGACACCCATGACACGACACTCGCCTTTAACCCAGGCCACCAGAAAAGCTTGCTCAGAGCTGCCTCCGTCTTACACCCCAGGTGCCCTGCCAAAGGCACATCATGAGCTAATCATAATAAGCTCTAACGGCACACCCTCGGTACTACTAACTGGTCCACTAATCCTGACCCGCCATCCCACTTTTTCTTGGGATCCTGATGTCTCCGATACAAGATCCCCTCGGACAAGAAAAAATCACCAGGCTGCGCATCCCCATCGCTCTCCAGTTCGACAGCACCATTACCACACGCCCTGACTTCAGGATCTTCCAGCTGCAAGGAACATATATCAGCAGGTGCGAGATTATCCAAGTTCATCTTAAATAATTTATTTCCACCTCCAATGTCCCGCTGAGCCATCCTTTCCTCACGCTGCGCATAACGATGCTGTCGCAGAGTCTCTTCCTGCCCTGCACCTGCACTAGCGGTGACAGGCCCCGGGGCCTCTCCAGACTCTAACATAGGTGCCAATAATGAGTCACCAAGAAACACTGCCGGCTCAAAACTCTCCAATTGACCAACACTTCCCGCTTTCTTGTGACCTTTCCTCCGCGGTTTGATAGACTGAGGTGGTGGCTGCAAGGCTCCGGATGTCTGAGAACGCGTCACAACACACGCCATGGTTTGTACGCTACACTTCTCAACCAACTCCTGTTCCTCCCTACTAACGTCGGCCGCCTTCTCGGCAACGACCAAGGGTGAAACCTTAGAAGCAGGCACCGCAAAGTCGTTGCCGAGGAGGAGGTCGACGCCCCCAACAGGCAAGTTCTCTACAATTCCTACATCCAGCTCCTTCGCCACACCACCCACCTCCAGCTCCATCCGCACCAGCGGGTAGGACTTCGTAGCATTGATCCCCTGAGCTACCACCACCCGAGCAGTGTTAATCGGTCTACCAGTAAAGTTCTTTAACAAGGTCTGAGAAGCCCCCGTATCACGCAATAGCTTAACTCCTCGCCTTTCGCCAGCCCACCTCACAAAACCATGCCCTCTATGACCCCCAAAGACGTTGCGGACAAGGTTCGAGCCTTCCGGACTCTTGAACATAGGCTGTGTCCCACCCTCTGACGAACTACCCTTGGCAAACTCAGAAAATATAGGCGACACCCCTATGCTGCGGGCCAATGACACAACCTTGTTTGGTGGCTTGTTCGGACAAGTATTTGCAAAGTGACCCTCCTTGTGACATGCGAAGCACTCTTTACTCTTTGGTTTCCCTTGGGAGTGGGAGGTACCATTAGACTTCTTATACGGGACGGTATTTGGTTTATGTTCAGTTTTATTGTCAGTGCTAGATGGTTTTGTGTATTTATGTGTATCAAAATTCTTGGGAGGGGGAGGGGTACGATCCTTTGCACCCGACTCACTCCTAGCTGCTGCTCCGCACCCTCGAATTAATGACAGTCGGCGGTCAGCCATTTCTGCTGCCTCCTGGAGAGTTCTAGGATTTTTTTCCTTAATATTTAATGTTAAGTCCCCGCCTGTGCACTTAAAGAACTGCTCAAAGAGAACCAGCACACTCAACTCCTCAAAAGTAGCTGCCCTATCAGAACGCAGCCAATGTCGTAGTGCATCAGACAAGTCCCGGGCGTGTTCTAGGAAGGTACTATCCTTGCCCTTAGTAACACCCCGAAACTTCAAGTGGTAAGTTTCTGGTTGTAACTCATAGGCCCGTAGCATAGCCTTCTTTAGCTCATCATAAACTACACAGGACTCTAAAGGTAGTGCATCATACGCTTTTAGCCCCTTTCCTAGGAGTCTTGATGAAACTAATGCTGCCCACTTTTCCTGAGGCCACTGGTGTTCCTGACACTTCTTCTCAAATCGCATAAAAAACTCAGCCACACATAATTCATCGAACACAGGAACTAGTTTAAGCAGGTGCGACAATGATTGGTCCCGATGTCTGTTACCTCCCCCAATATTTCGCCCTGTTACCTCCACTCGAGATCTCTCCAGCTCCCTGTCAGCCCGATACCTAGTAGACTCTGCCTGCAGTTCAGCCTCTCGTATAGCTGTTCTCTCTGCAGCCTCAGCCTGAGCTCTAGCAACCTCAGCCTGCACACTAACCTGTCTCTTGGCGGCCTCAACGTGAGCTCTAGCGGCCTCAACCTTAGCCATCTCAAGCCGAAACAACAAATCTGGAGTCAACCCTTGAGGAGGGGAAGGTGCATTTAATGGAGAGGGTCCCTGTGATTGAATTCCACGCTGCCATTGACCATCAACTTTGGGGTATGTACTAAATTCAGGCACCCTGACGTTTGATATGGGGGTAGAGTGGAGGGGGGCTTGGGACCGGGGCCCCCAATCGCCTCTCCACCCAGGTTTCTCCCTTCTAAACCCAATATCAAAGTCCTCAGCTGATCTTTCCTCATGCCACTTAAACCCTGGTGACCCTGAAGACCTGCCACACACTTTAAGCCATACTTATTCAGCTTCAACACCCTGGCAGCGGTAAGGGGCACCTCTAAAAATCTTCTAGCACCCTCCTCGCTATCGACTAGCCACTCCACAGGTCTTTCTCCCTCCGAGGCCGTATCGTGACCTGACCCGTCACTGTGTTCTGATATATTAGACATGTTTGTGTACTGCAGTAATTATCACGGTTAGAGAAGTGCCTTATCTCCTATGAAAGTATGTATATGCTAATGTTATTTAAAGTCTTTTAATGTGTTATATTGGTTGCTCCAAAAAAAAAAAAAATCTATGTCCACTGTATTCCTCTAATCATAAGGAATCTCAAAACAAATGACCACTATATTCTTCTGTTCAGTAAATCCTATGCAAGGTCGCCATTTGTTACGTCCTGGGATATATAAACACTGGGCTCTTTCTATTGGACTAGGTATGCGGCAAAAAGCAACAACGGATAATGCTAGATCCAACCCCTATCTATAAACCCAGGCAACAAACCACCCTAAACCGTCAAGAGTCCTGCCTGGACAACGAGGTATCCTATGACTCGGTTACAGGGTGCACGCACTATAGACTGCTGATAGTCAAGCAGGCTATATAAAATATCACACAATTAAGTTGACTTAACCCCTAAATGTCGGCGCGCAACTTAAGTCGAGTTAAATAAAGCTGGACTATGTGGCGGCGCTCGACATAGGTCGAGTGGCAATTTCAGCACGTAATGTTGCTGAGAGAGAGAGACAAGTGGTGGCAGGAGAGTAGCGAGCGTATGACTGCTCCAGACCACCGCGGCGAACCTACTGACACGAATCCCACCTCCCTCCTCCCTCTCTCACTCGCTATATACGGAATTGTATCGGGAAAGTGGCTAATTACATGCTTTTTGCACTCGCGTTGCACGGTTATTGCAAGAAAACTAGCCATCATAAAAGGATCGTTATGGTGTCATTCGAAAGCTCTGTTTATGCCCTTTCAGGGATAGATACTTGTTTTACGTTCTGGGTCTTATTTAGGCATGAAAATGATCACGTAAACAGCCCTATTTTGGCTAAAAACACCCCGCTGGGCGGTACATATAAATAAACCGCATAGGCCGCTCTTAAGGTGTTAAAGCTTCAAGGAAAAGATAGATAACGGAATTAAATTGCAGAAACAATATAATATCAAACTAGTAGAAAGTACATTTAACTTTACGTTAATTAATACAACTAATCACCCCTGCGTGAAAGAAGGTGAAAGCAAACAGTCCTCAAAACATCGTACAGGTAGACAAGATGCGAGTTTCTAAACTGCATGCGGCTACTGTAGGATCTGATGCTTAGCAAAGAAAGTACGTTACGGATTTAGAGAACTCTTAACTCAGAAGCAGGAATAAATACTAGTGATAGGACATACAGTGTATAATGGCATAGGTATAATTAAATAAAGGCAGCAACTCGCAACATAACCACATACAGGTGTGCTTCTCTTAGTCAGGCAAGCCTGCTCGGACAGAGTCTCTAAGCCACACCCTGACTCACAATGCTCACAAAAACGGTAAACTGTGGCACAATAACAAGCATACAGAGATAATAAACCCCTAGCTGTTAATCTGCCAGGTGGCAGAGATCTAGCCGGAAGAATATAGGCTTCGGATACCCGGGCTGAGCCACCTGCTCTAGCCTAGGGACGTTCCCAGGTCTGTGCGCCAAATTACTCTAATTGAAAGGGTGCTCTCTTGAGAGACTCAGATCGCAAGTATCTGACTCTCTCCTGGCGACCCTAAAACAAAAGCAAGACGTGCTAGCGCAGAGGCAATGGCCCTCACATAACACAACGCTAGACACACAGGGACACAGACAAGAAAATGCCCCCAGACTCCCACGGGTATCCTAGTAAAGTCGTGCGGGTCCACGGGACTCGCACCAGCAGACTTTACTTAAAGGATCGCAAAAAGCCTCCCCTCCGGTCTAGCCCCTGCTAACCTGACACAAGAACACACTAGCAAGCATGAAACCACCAAATATGAGACAACAACAAAAGCTTCCTAGGTCTCATTAACAATTACATCCCTGCATAAGGCCCAAGATCCTATCTTGTTATCTGAGAGCTCGTCGTTAATACAATAATAGATATAAGGTCTATCAAGGGGATGGGATAATTAAATATATTGGTGAAGTAGTGGAAAGAAGGTATACAAAGTAAGAGAGAACGTTTCTAAGTGGGGTTGAGAGGGATAGATATCAAGGGGGTCCGAAGGGTACGACAATGAGGTGAGCTCTGAGTCTTGAATCTGTCTGGACCCCGCCCTAGGCATGCAGAATACATCCCAGGCTTGGCAACACTCAACACCGTTGCCTGGTTAAAATCCTCTACCCCGTGCGTGAGTCGAAACTAAGCCTAACGTTGCAATCAAATGCATGTGGCAGCGCTTCAGGCTCGTCCCAAGCTGGACTCTCCGCGCGAAGCAACGTCCCAAGCCGGTCTCTCTCTCCCGCTCGTCTCTTCCCGCTCTCACTAGACTTACATCTTATATATTATAATGAAACAATCAACTATCGAGAATAAAATATACAAAGATGCGTTGGTTAAGAATAAGGGCAGCTTCAAGCTGTGAAACAACATAAGAATATCCCAGACATTAGTTACATTGTCGTAGGATATATACTAAGGGAAAGCCTGCCGGCCGGCTACCACCAGCCAGTTTCTAAACAGCTGGGCAGCCGACGCGCGCGCATGCCCGCACGTGGTTACTATGCAGAAGCGTCACAATAGGCACAAGGTTGCCTAGGTTTCCTCCTAGAAAGGGGTATTTCTAAAAATAAAGCTCAACAACACATAATTTATACAGTGTCCCAAATTTCAGGATATACAGGAGTTATATAAGTGATTCTAAGCATAAAATGTTCTATACCAAAACAAGTCAATCTTAGCCATTAGAGAGATATTGAAGGTTTTATATAGTGTCTTCCCGTTGCACTACTGTAATGGACTCTGCCAAGTAAAAATGGTTTCCCACAGGTCCATAGTGAACTAATATATTTCTAATCAGTTTGTAACTTACAAAATAATATTGTCTTGATTTATGGTAAAACAAATGCAGTTCGCTGGGCTAGCTTTATAAAGGAAATACTAAACAAAATATGTAATTTTCAACAGGCAATATCTCTAATTGTTGAAAGTTGAACTTTTGCTTATAGAATATGTTATGCTTAAAATACTTTTCTTAACCGAATGCGACGTTTGGCACACTTATTTGGGACGCCTTGTATATAATCAGTAGGCTGCAATGCCTTATTGTTTATTGTCTGATTGTCTCTGTCAAAGAAAGCGAGGTTAAGCTTACATCGGTTTATTTAAAGGTAATTAAATGTCTTTCTCCTTTCTTAATAGTTGAGAACCATATAAACCTAAACAAATTACTGCCACAGGTTAAAACCAACACCCTTGCATTCAGCTGCTCGTCTATCTCCTGGATGCAGCTGAAGGTTTGGTCCGGCACATTTACTCTTCCTCAAGATAATGCAGGCAGCTTATGGTTAGGGAAATCTTGTACTATTCAGCTCCCTTCTTGTGCACTGCTACAGATAAAACATGCATCGATGACAGGATGTAGCCGAGTGTGCTCCAGACACAGACAGGGAATACAGGACAAGGGGAGACAAGCAATCAAATTTACCCAAGGATACGACCATGCCATAGCCGATTTTACACTCCAGTTACCCCCTTTTATGTCTGGGTGGGACAAGGCGAACACGAGAGAGAGTCAGCCTAATGACTCATGAGCAATCCTTTTGGTTAACCAAGTTCTCATTATCGTGTGTTTGATGGTCATTTGTGCCACAACAAAACTAGGTACTCATTTTCGTCTGCGGGAGACGGAGCTGAGTGATTGGAGATTGTTCAACACTCTTGGGCTACTTGGACCTTGGTGGCAAGCCAAGGAAATTTCGACCACCCCATGTGCTGGACGGTCACCCATCCAGCACCTGGCCAGATCCTCCATAGCTTAACCCCACTGATCGAGATCAGCGTTGCTAACCATGCAGGCCAGGGTTGCCACAAAGGACAAGCATGTCGACGCAGCCTTTTTTAAACGGCACCCTCTGTAGCACTGCGCCCTGATTGGCTGGCAGCTTCCAGGTTTCTTTAGGATGCCAGTTTATCTGCTCTCCATCTTCCTTCACATTGCTGCTCGTCTTTATTCTATTTTCTCCATAATAACATCTGGCCAGGGCAACGCTGATGAAACTTTCCTATTAGCAAAGTTGCCCATTGTGAAAATATCTCTTGTTGAAACTACCCGAGCAAACATGTGTCTGCAGGTGGCATCCCTGGAATGCTGGGGAGGGTTTGCAGGATTGGAAGCAGCCAACCAATCAGCATAAGCAGAGGTTCACTCACAGCTACTTGGGTAAAGCTGGTACCTTTTTTGTCCGCACCCGAGATCACAATTTGCAACATCTAATACAGCTAACAGAGTGGTCAATATTGGTGGAACTCATGCTGTTCATAATATATTATCTTCCCTTTTTACTCATGTTTGTTATCATTATCAATATTATTATTATTATTATTATCATTGGTATTACTATTGCAATTTATCCCTTTACAAGTTAACAGTAAAGGAGAGAGAGAGAGAGATTAACCAAGTGTAGGGAGGGCACAAACAGGTGAACTATGTTAAGAAGAGCCATGCCATGGTTGTATCTCCTTCACCCACTGCCTCACAAGCATTTGAAGGTGATTTGAACTTTGGTGGAGACACCCTAAAACATCAAAATCCTTTGAGAGGATGTGGACCGTGAATTATGCCTTGACCAGCACCTCAAGATCATCGCCTTTGAAGATTCCCTACGTTTTTCTGCATTATACGGGTTATTAAGATTCCTGACAAACGAGAAAATCTACTACTTTATAATGCCATAACACGTACATACTTAGAGTTATCTGCAATGTCTAGCGTGACCCCACTCCTTTGGAGACTGGACATGGTCGAGCAACCATAAGGCATGATGCCGCTGGATATTCTAGAATATTGCCATGACACTGCAGTTCATGTGGTCCTAAGGTCAAGGTTCAAAGAATTCCACACCTGGCCAACCTGTGGGTCCCTCCAGTGGCGAATTATTGGAGATGCCAAGGTTTCCAGCCAGCCAGTACCAGCAGATGTTCATGGCCAGTATTACCCCCCTGAGGAACCAGTTCATGCGGCTACACATGTACGAGAGCTGTCCACCCACCAGGTGAAGCTGGAAGCCCACAAGTGGTGTGGGACGCTTCCCACACCTGCTACTGCCCACAGTGTAAAAGTTCACAAAAACATGTACATATTATATTTAGTTAATGAAAATGTTACTTTGAACTGTGTACAGTATGTATTCGCTTTAGAATAGGGCCACGATTATATGTGGGTCTTTAGGCCTTTGAAACATGTTAAAGCTGTATTACGTTATGTATACATTAGATTTAAACAAGAGAGAGAGGGTGAACACAAAACATCAGTAACCATTTAAAAACATAGCTGCACACATTAATATGAAAATCTGAGAGTAATAGTACATGCACACAAAACTGAACAAGAGCTTTCTCTACAAAGCCCTAAGTGCTCAATCTGCTCTATTAAACACAATTAACCAGAGCAACTAATCCAAGGGGTAGAACTAGCTCAGAAAAGTGGACGATGCGAGGCGAAAACCGGAGTAATTTATAAGGCCATAGGGAGCGCAGGGAAGTGAACCATGTATCTTATAACATTGGATAAGGAACAGGACCATTTGATTTATCTCCCTACATCGCGAGCTATCCCTTTTGTCGTATGCTATGCCCTGTTCCAAATAAGTAGGCCAAAACTCTTGAACATTATCTTCTATATCTCACAAACTACCATAGTAATCGAGCTAATATTCCTACCATTTTGGAGGAGTCAGCCAGGCAATAGGCGTGGAAATGTACAACCCATTTGCTCTATTCCTACCTATTTGGAACAGAGTATAACCCAGCACTATAACCATTAGGCAGATTGTGTGTTCGTAACGTGTCTGTCTCCATTCCTGTTACCATCAGTTTAACTCCTTCAGGATTATGAAGCGTTTAACAGTTTATTCTAAGTAGCATTAGACGATTTTATTCAACTTGGGAAGGAATTGTGGGAGTTAGAAGGATGAGTGAGATAGCTTTGACCCCTTTGGCGTCAAGAGGGCCTTCCAAAACTATGTAAAATGACCCATTAATGGTCAAAAGAAAGCAAAATATACGTTCATTATCAATAGTAATTAGAATGGCATTATGTGCACTAGTCCGTGTTTTTTCCTGCAGCTCTTATCTGTGTGTTTTTGTGTTTATTAACCTTGAAAACATGACAGAATATATCTAAACACCAATTGAGGAGGAGCACTTTATTGACAACGTTTCGCAGGTGACTTGAAGAAGATATCTGCGAAAAGTTGTCAATAAAGTGCTCCTCCTCAAAATAGTGTGTCTAGTTGTTGTTGTTGTTTCCTAAGCTGCCTGGCCGAACAGCCCCGAGTCCCTTAGGAAGGCCATGGCCACGATCGGGCTTTCCCATAGAGCTCTCATTGAGTGTAGATTGTGTTGTTGGCATAAGTGGTTGTGTGAAATGCAGTCTTCTATGATGTGTTTGATGGTATGGGTGCTATTTTACATCCTGGGCAGGTGTCGACGACGGAGTCATCCAGTCTCTTCTGATAGCTCAAAAGAGCTGGTTGGTGTCCGCATCTCAGCCTGGCCAGGTGGACTCTGTCCTCGCGAGGAAGGGAGGATTCGGAAGGATGGATTTCGGGAGGTCGTGCTTGCAGCTGCGTGTCGTCTATGAGTGAGTGGATGGATCGGCGAGAGATATGAGTATGGATGTGCTTCTGGAAGTTGTTTGGGGTGGGCAGGGAGGGAGACAGGACAGTATTTGTGTGTGATACCGTGTGTTGGGTGTTGTTTTGATATTTCTTGGTGTCTATGGGTGTGTTGCCATGTAGTGTAGTGGGTGGTTTTTGTTCGTAGAGGCTGCTGCTAGAAATTGGGTGCCTCTGATGTCCAGATGGTCTTTGACATTGAGGATTTTGGTTTCTTGATGTAGGTGATCTGTGGGTGTAGCAGCATTGCAGCCTGTAATGATTGTTAGGGCTTTGTTTTGAATAGTCTGTAAGGCCTTGTGATGTGTTTCAGCTAGGTTAGAAGCCCAGGCTGGGCTTGCATATTCCATCACTGATCTTATGTATTGTTTATAAACTGTGGTGGGGGTTTCTTTGTTGTGTCCAAATTTCGTGGGAGCAAGTGACCTGAGGGCGTTAAGTCTGGGTGTCAGTTTCTTTTTAATGTTTGTGATGTGCTGTTTGAATGTCATATGAGTATCATATGTTACTCCTAGGATTTTGGGTGAGTGTGTATGTGTTAGGGGTGTGTTGTATATGGTGAGTCGAGAGATGTATTCGTGTTCTCCTGTCCAGCTTGTGAGCAGGGTTGTGGTGGATTTGGCTGGGGCTAGATTAAGTCTGTTTGTAGTGCACCAGCCATGAAGGAGATCTGTTGCTGTGTTTGGGTCATGGTGTGTGCATGTGAGTGTTATGTCGTCTGCATAGGAGGCTAAGTTTATTTGGGGTGTATAGGGTATATTTATGTCGTGCATGTACAGATTGAAGAGTGCGGGTGATAGGACAGATCCTTGTCGGACTCCGTTTGGAAAGTTTCTGATTCTAGATGACTGACCGGCAAAAGATACGTGTGCACATCTGCCTGCTAGGAAGTTGGCCAGCCACCTTTTTGTGTTGTTGTGCATGTTTGTGTTGTAGATTTTGTTTGTTAGGTTGTGGCGGGGGATGGCATCGAAGGCTTTACTAATGTCGAGTGTGGCTAGTAGTGATCTGTGTGGTGGTCTAGCTGAGTTGATGCCGTCAAATGCTCTTTGTGTAAGGTCTGTGAGAAGAGTGTTTGCGGAGTGCAGTGGCCTGAAGCCATGTTGTGTTGGAGCTAGGGATAGGTCGGGTGTAATTAGCTGTAGTACAAGGCGTTCCATGACTTTGGAGAGGGTGCAAAGGAGTGTGATGGGGCGGTGTGAGGAGAGTAGCGTGGGGTCTTTGTTGGGTTTGGGGAATGTGATGATAATACCATGCTTCCAGATGTCTGGTATTATGTTGTGTGAGTAACTGTATTTTGATATGTTAGTGAGTGCTTGTATGCCTTGTGGTCCCAGGTGGCTGAGGTGTATGTTGCTTATGTTGTCTAGGCCACCGGCGGGTGAGTGCTTGAGATTGTTGATGATGTGCTTTGTCTCGTGATTGGTGAAGGGTGTATAGTCAGGGTCTGTGGGGAATTGTCTCTTACGTCGGATGACACGTCGGTCGTCTTTGTGAGGTTTTAGGTGGCTGACATGTGAGAAGTGATTGATGAGAGTGTTTGCTTGTTGTTTACATGAAGGAGTAGAGTCTGTTGTTGTGATTGCAGCATGTGATTGTGTTGTGTTGCTGTTGAAAAGTGTGATGCTGTTTAGTGTTTTGTAGAGTTTTTTGGGGTTTGTTTTGTGATCAAGTATTTGTAGGAAGTTATTCCAATTTAGTTTTTGTTGTTCTTGTATTTTGTTGTTAGTCTGGGTGTTGAGTGCTTGGATTTGTTGTGTGATGTCTTGTATGTGGGGTGCTGGGGAGTGTTTCAGTATGTTGCATTGTCTGATGAGGTTTTGAATTTCTGGTGTGAAGTTGGGGTTGTGTCTTTTTCTGTTACCTCTTGGAATGTGTTTCTTGTCAGAGTCTTGGATAGTTTTATTGAGTATGTGTACAACATTGTTTATGTTAGTGATGGGTACGCTGTTTAGAGTTGTTGTTGTTGTTGTTGTTGTTCCCCAAGCTGCCTGGCCGAACAGCCCCAAGGCCCCGAGCAATTCCAAGGCCATAACCGAGTGCCCCCACAGAACCCTCCCCGCCGACCACAATAAAGCCTGGGTGACCGAAGCCACTCCATGGCGGGGAGCTGAGGAGGGCGCGGAAACGCCCGGGAAACCAAAGCCCCACCCAGGGCCCTGTGCCCCTCAGCAATTATGAAGAGAAAGTTGAGGGGCAAGGGAAAACTGTGACGCTTTGGCTTCCAAACTTGGTAGATTGGGAGGTCAATCCACGGAAAAGACGCCGTCACTTGAGATCTAGAAAATATATAAGTTAAAGGAACAGTCAGAGTAAGCTACGGGTATGGCAGAGATCGCTCAGTTCTCACTCTGATAGACCAGCCCATCACCACAGCTGTTTAGAGTTGTGAAGTGTTGTTCTGTTTCATTTGTGAATGCTTCCCAGTTAGCTCTTTTATAATTGGTGTAAATGTGTCTGTGGCTAGCTGGGGTGAGTCTGGTTTTGGTGGTGATAATGATCGGAAGGTCGTCAGAGCCTAAGGTTCTAACCACTCTCCAGGATGTTGTGGGGACGAGTTCTGGGGAGCAAAAGGTGATGTCTGGAGATGATGGGTTATAGAGGGCTTGGGGGGGAATATGGGTATGTTGATGGATGTCGTTAAGGATGATGAGGTTATCTGTTTGGTGTTGAAGTACCAGCCCTCTGTCTGTGTCGGGGTTGTCGACAAACCAGGCCGACGTCTTTGCGTTGAAGTCACCACCCAGGATGATGTGTGGGGTGTTTGTGATCTGTTGTAATTGTGGTCTGTATTCATTTGGTACTGTCGGGGATGTTTGGGGAGGGATGTATGTGTTTATGATGGTTATGTTGGAGTTGTTGCCAGTGCGTATTTTAATTGATTGTATTTCTGTTGTGTTGTCATTTGTGGGGTGGGGGGATTTGGTATGTACACTGGTAACCATATATGATATTTCTTTGTGAACCAGGGTGATGAGTCCACCGCCGCCGCCGATGGCCCGGTCTTGTCTAATGGTGGTGAAATCATGAAATGTAGGTGTTTTTTGTGTTGTGCGGAGTTTTGTTTCTTGTAAGATGGCAATGTGTATGTTGTGTTGTTTGATGAAGTGTGAGAGTTTGTGTTTCTTTGTGTTGATGCCATCTACGTTTAATTGGAGAATATCAATGTTATGTGCACGATGTATGTTGGGTGCTGCTGCACGAGGATGGGATGGGGGTGTAGGATGGGGTGAGGGTGGGTAGGGTTGGGATGGGTGAGGTGGTGGTGGGGGTGGAAATTGGGGTGCAGCAGATGAGGGTGGGAATGGATTAGGTTGGGGTGTGGTGTGTTGAGTTGAGGATGTGGATGGTATGGGAAGGTTAGGTGGGTTGGGGAGGAGAGGTGGACGGGTTTTAAGGGGGGGAGTTGATGGTATGGGAAGGTTAGGTGGGTTGGGGAGGAGAGGTGGACGGGTTTTAGGGGAGTGATTTGACTGGGAGAGGGAGGGGCATGAGGAACAGGTCCAGGTGTTCGTGTAGTGTTTCTTGGAGGCAAGTGTTGTGCAGGTGAAATGGGTCCAGTTCCCGCATGAATTGCAGGAAACTGAACCCTTAGTGTGACGACTCGAAGTGATGGGTTTTGTGGAAGTTGGACATATGTATGTGTAGGTGGGTCCTGGGTTGCTCTCAATGTCTCCGGCTAGAAGAAGTCTTTGAGAAATGACAGCCGGAGAGTTATTACTCGGTGTAGGAAAAACTGTGTAATGTGTGTGTGTGGTATGAGAGGTGTGGAAATTGCCCGGCGCGACCGATGCCGCTCCAAGCACCCGTGCCCCCAGGGAGGGGGCAGGGGATAAGTGTGACGGTTTGGCTCCCGGAGAACTGCTCTCCGCGGCCGGCAGCCGGCTGTCCTCCACTGGTCTTTGATCTTGTCTCCAGCCGTGGAGGGTCGGCAGCCACCCACGGTTGGCAGCTCCGGGATGTAGTTCCCACGGCGTAGACGCCGCCACATCAGGACTTGTGTCTAGTCATGTGTCATTGTTTTGGAAGTTCAGAAAAGTGGTTTTATGATATTATCTATATAGACAAAAATTAAGCAATACTAAATATGATTCGATTACCTCCCTCTTTCCTAATGGAATTTTTTAGTTCGGTTCTAGTGTTTTCTTTGTTAAATCGGATCTAGCAATTTTTGAAGCAGTATACTGTATAGTAGATTATTACAGTATATTGTGACTCCACTTTAGATGTAATTATAAACTAACCATTTCATTGTCATAGATATTTCATAAGGAGTTGTTGGAATTCCTGTATCATTTGCCTGTTTTTTCTTCCTGATTTGTTGCCTCACCTATACAGAGAGTAATCCAGCTCTATTTCACAAGCACCCACTATCTTTACCGCTACAATAAACAAACACACCAATTACACACTCAATATCTTGATGCACATAGGAAGTAAAAACTCTCAGGAAGTACATACAGTATGTAGCAGGGAAATAGCAAGAGGGAAATGGTGGGGACAGGGAAGAAAAAGGGGAGTGGAGTAAATAAAAGTTAGAGTGAAGGATGGAAAAAAGAGAACTGAACACGGTTAGTGTGCCTGACAAGCGCCTTTGTCAAGGCGGTGGCACACCAGCGATTTTCCGTCAAATTGTTTAGGCAATTGTTGTCTGGCAGCTTGAAAATGTAATTGTCCCATAAGAATAAAACTAGCTATCATAATATACCTTCGATCTAGTTTCTGATTCCAATGCACAAGAATCTTACACTACTACGAGGACAAAACACTTTAGGGGCCCTCACACAGTCAGGAATGCGAGCTAGAGTCACTAGAAGTAGGGGAAAATTCAGACTCGCGGGCCGATTCTCGGTGAAAATCGATGACTCCTAGTTACTATAGCAACTCCTAGTGACTCCTGTTAGACTTCCAGTGATTCCCGGCCAGTCGCGGCATATTGGCCATGTCCGAAAAAAAATTCATCGTGTTGAAAATATTGGCCGCGAATCGGACCACTTCCACTGACTCACAGTGAGTCCTGGTGACTCTCGGTGACTCCATTCTCGTCCCATTGACTCCCGATGATTCGTAATTGATTCTAACATGATTCGCGGACAATGTTTATGACTCGCGGACATTATTTAGTTACTTGATATACCGGTAGTCCATTCGCTGTAAATAGGCTACTTTATCCACCACTACCACTTTATCTACTACTACCACTTCATCCACCACTACCACTTTATCTACCACTACCACTTTATCTACCACTACCACTTTATACACAACTACCACTGTATCTACCACTACCACTTTATCCAGCACTACCATTTTATCTACCATTGTCACTTTATCCACAACTGCCACTTTATCCACCACTACCACTTTTTCCACCACTACAACTTTATCCACCACTACCAGTTATCCACTAATACCACTTTATCTAACACTACCACTTTATCCACCACTACCACATTATCTACTACCACTTTATCCACTACTACTACTTTATCTACCACTACCACTTTATCTACCATTACCACTTTATCCACCACTACCATTGTATCTACCACTGTCACTTTATCCACAACTAACACTTTATCTACCACTACCACTTTATCCACCACTACCACTGTATCCACTAATACCACTTATTCTACCACTATCACAGATTGTTGTGACCTGTTGTTGCTTGTTCTCATTTGTACTCTTTTGTTATAGCCGAGTAATCAAGATAAAGACATGGCACCTTACCATCAGTTGGAAATAATTGACTATTGTCACAAACGTGCCAGAAATATAGTAAAATAATAGATCTGAGGGGCCATCCATGACATACTCGCATCTGGATCCATCCTTACACCTCGCACCGATTCTCGGTGACTCCCAGTGACTCATATATAACTCCTCCTGACTCCCACTGACCCGTGTATTACTCGCATCGACTTGTATCTAGCACTAATCCGAAAACAACCGTTAATTTTCACATTTTCAATAACTCGCAATTCATTCGAGGTTTTATCCCGTTGACTCCGATAACTCACAGTGACTCACAGTGAATCCTTGTGACTCGCAAGTACACTCCCGCTGACTCCTACTCTGTCATGGTGACACATTGAATTTCGGACACTTGCGGTCATGTTTGCAGGAACCGCCAAGAGTCATCATTCCCAGTGATTCTAGCTCGCACTCCTGACTGTGTGAGGGGTCCTTTTCTCGTCGATTATTGCCGGACAAATCACTCGTGTGACAATCTCCTCTTTGTTTCCCACCGAGTTCTCCAAAGGGACTGGAGCTCTCGAAAGGAGCTCCAGTCCTGATGCTATTCTTGACTTACAGTGTCCTGGCTTCATAATTCAGAAGGGTTGATAGCCTCTGATGTCTTATTTTAACTAACTAACTAAGCCTTCTCTGACATGACGAGGGTTGATTCATCAACTTAACAAGATTGTTGGTTAAGTCGATGACAACTAATATATGGTACTATAACTTATCTATGATTTTTTGTTAACAATATTATTAATTTAAACACCCCATGTCTATACCATTCTGGTCATCAAGGCCGAATTTATGAAAATTGATGTATGGTGGCAAATGGGTTCGGTACACTAGATATGAACTGGATAGCACCGTTAACCCATGAACTGCTAGAACCTGTGCAAACAAATAGGTTAAGTTAAGAGAGGGAGAGGGTTGGGGGTATACAGGGGGGGTCGAGGTGTGGAGGATGTGGTATGGAGATTTGCCACTACTTTCTATGTGTCACCCAATTTTAAGATAATTCCCAGTACTGGCATGGTATTTGAAGTTTTTTTTTCTTCATATGTTTAAATACCATGCCTTCTGGAAGAAGCATCATATTTCCTGGGTTAATGAAAACAGGCCCTTAGCTTTTATTATTATCAAATGGTATGCTAGAAACGCCATTGGTCAACTCTTAGAAGCACGCTATAACTCCCATATTAATGCTTAACTTGTAACCCAAACCTCATTGTCTTGAGCTGTAAGCTACACTACTCTTGATCTTGATTCTTGATTTAAGGGCTGTGTGGGCAGTGCCCTATTAACCCTGACGCAGTGGTGGTCAAGCAGCAGCGGCCTCCCTGTAAGGAGGCTCAAACGACAGGGACCCAGGAGAGGCTGCAGAAGGGCAACAACACTCCCAGGACTCGAGGATGTAATGGAAGATGAACCGATGAATGATGACACCCGACAGGAAGAAGACACATGGAGAAGAGAAGAGGTGAGGATGGAGGGGCCAACACAATCCCCAGAAGCTGAAGGCGGCCCAGGCACCGACGGGGGTGGGGTCCTCTAAGGAACCCCGTAGAAAGCCGAGGATTTGCCGATACCAGAGCCGACCACCGTGGGCGCCGCGACTCTCCAGCGGGCGAGCCACGGGTCACAGGCCCAGGGAATCGCCGGCCACCACTAACCAGAAGGACAAAGATGGCGCAGAGCGAAGCCAAGCACAGATGATGAGCAGAGGATGACGAAGGCAGAGCAGGGCAGCATGGAGGAAGGGGATGGAGCCCGGGGGAGAGGCCGCTGGACCACAGACGCGGTAGACAATACCGGGACCGACTAAGTAGAGTTGCCCCTTAATGCCGCAGATTCGCCGGGCACCGACGACGTCCGACCGAGACCACAGCCCAGCTAACTCAAGCTACACTACTCTCCAGGATCCCCTTACGGTTACCCTTTAGAAATGTTGGCACTTTGGGATCTGCAAGGGTAAGCAAAGATTCACAGCAGCCTGATGCAAGCTCCTTGTGCTAGACATCCAATACCCTCTAATCGAACAATAACCTTCGTCTTGAAGCACTATTCGATTATACAGTAAATAACCTTACAAAACTGAGCCGAAGGAAATTATAATCGCTATACAGATGAGTAAGTGAGTATTAAGCTCAATGTGTAACGTTTCAATAAGACAGTTATCCGAAGTGTCGAGTTGAGACAACGAGGCAGTGGCTATGCAGCTTTGAGAGGTTGAAGCTACAACATTCCAATGAGAGTCAACCAGGTGCGCTTTAGGTCTACGAAGGTAATACTATGAACGACCTGGTTTCAACACTCCCCTGCCTCGTTGCTTCACACTCGCAATTTGAATTATTACCTACTTTTTGTGCTTAACAATTGTTTCTACAGGCTGGATTATAGAGGGTAAGTGAATATAAAAGCGTGACAAGTGTGGAAAGGGAAGATAATAAGTACAAAACAAAACAAAATAAAGAATAACTTAGAAAGTGAGAAATAACAGCGATTGCAATTGCAAGAGAAAGAGAGAGGCGAGAGATTAAAGTCCTGTCAATAAACCTACCTATTTTTAAATGGCCTTCTGTTGTAGCCTCCAAATATTTATATAAATAAATTAAAAACAAAATAAACCTTTTGCATGTATTATACTATGAAGGTGGCCATCTGTCTGATTGTCAATCAGTGTTGTTGTAAATTAACCAGATTGTTTTGCCGTGTATATATCTGTTGGATATTTGGATTTTCAGGCAGAATGTTTGTAATCCAGAATTTTGGTTGTTATTTTTAGCTTAGATGATGCAGAA